>CBMN010754198.1:37-12063 GCA_000582825.1 Hordeum pubiflorum
GGAGCTCGGTTGGGAGTACAGAGGATCTGCAGGTGGAGGGGATGGGACTAGTGGCTACTGGTGGTGTTCGCGAAGGAGGAGCGGCGTTGCATCTGACACGTCGACAGCGGCTGGTCTCAGCGGCATGGAGCAGCGGGGTCTCGCTGCTGGGCGTGTGTTGATGGACGAGAGCAGGATGGTGGCGTTGTCTGGCGTCGTGGTGGCGTCGACGGCAGATAGACCGGGCAAGGTTGATGCGTCAGTACAGCTCTGAAGATGAATTGGTGACAGGTGGCGGCGGCGTCCTCTGTGTGTGCGCCGGACCGGTGGGTGCCCCATACTCGGCAAGTGGTTTGTTTAGGGCCTCAGGTCTTAGATGTTAGGCTTGGCTGCGAGGTCTGTTTGGTATTAGGTCCAGACTATCAGCATCCCTTCATCAACTGGATAGGAGTAGCGACAGAAGTTGCCTAGATGGTGGCTTCAGACTTACTGTTGTATTGCTTTGTAAGTTCTTTTATAAATAGTCAATAAAGTGGCTGCATGCATCGCCTAGATGCAGAGGCCGAGGTCTTCCTCCTTTAAAAAAAAAAGTTGAAATAAGTTCAATTTCAGTTTGATTTGCGAAAAGAATCCAGTGTTCTGAACATGGCCTGGATTTAACCGATGCTTACAAGTTGCGAGACGCCATGGACTGATCGAGAATGGAAGCCTTATGAATTCTAATGGCCTAGAGCTACAGGCTAATCAGGGTGGTTCCTTGGTTGTTCAGCAGAACCAGTTGGGTCCAACGTGCTTCTGCGGCTGCTGCTGCTGCATGGCGCCGGCGTAGTCCGCCGCTGACAGGTCGAAGCCAGGACCGAACCTGCCGAGCTCCGGCGCCGCCATGCCGAACGGCGCGTCGTCGCCGATGAAGAACGCCGCACTCTGCTGCTGCTGCTGCATATGGTTGTTCGAGCCAGCAAGTGAGCGTGGCGCCAGAAGGTTGCCGGCGCCGATCTGCATGCTGGGAGCGTCGGCGCCGCTGGTTGCGCCCCTGTGCGCGGCCACGCCGGTCTCGTACATGCTCATCAGCCCGGTGAGGCATCTCTGGTCGGCCACGGGCAGGCCGAAGTCGAACCCGCCAAGCGCCTGGCTCTGCGGGCTGTAGGGCGTACCCGGGAAGAAGGACGACGGCGGCTTACTCTGCGCTGCGGCGGCGGGGTTGTTGAACCTGCAGGCGTACTGGTGGGCGTTGCGCGCGTTGCGGTCGAGGAAACCGAGCGCGTGGCCGGCGTGCGGGCACTGCACGTTGTCGCAGGTGTAGATGCGGGCGTTTCCGTTCAGCATCAGCTCCGGCTCGGCGTCGGGGGCCGCAGGCGGCGCGCTCCGCTTCTGGGCGTGGGTGAAGCCGGCGTCGGTGGTTTCTTCCTTCATCAGCGACCCCGGCATGATCATGAACTCGTTGCTCGTGGAAGCATCCATGGTAAGGTCGACGAACGCGCCCGCCTCGGAGCGCGCCTTGATCTTGTTCGCGGCCTCCTGGCCGAAGAAGTCGACGTCATACTCGCCGGAGCTGGCGTCGAACGACACGGCGGAGGGCCGCGGAGGAAGGCAGGCGCCGGGATGCAGCTTGTGGCTGAGCTCCTCCTCCGTCTTGAGCACGGCGAGCCATGTCACGATCTCCCTGGCGGTCATCTTGTCCTGCAGGCACTTGGACTGCCGCACGAGGCGGCGGACCTTGTCGACGTCGGGCGACATGTGCTTGATGACGGCGGTGAGCACGGCGACCTTCCAAGCCTTCTTGAGGTCGTGCGGCTTCTTGTACGGCGGCGGGCCCAGGTCGTCGGGCACGCCGGCCTCGGGCCACCACGCCTCGGACGCCCCCTGCGGCCACCACGGCGGCGGCACGCCCTTCTCGAGCGGGAACCGGCGCTGCGGCGGGTCGCAGTGCTGCATGAGCGACGAGAGCAGGGAGCCGAGCGTGGTGTCCTGCAGCTCGTGCAGGGAGCGCGGCCCGGCCGCCGCGGCTCCGTCGTCCCCGCCACAGAGCGGCGCGGCGTTGTCGGACTGGTGCTTGGCGATGGCCGCGGGGGCGTTGCGGTCGAAGCGGACCTTCTCCTTCCACCAGGCGCGGAGGTTGTCGGAGGCGCCGCCCACCGGCTTGCCGTTCTCGGGGACGATGCCGTAGACGAAGCCCTGCGCGCTGCACGCCTCCATCATCTTGAGCATGTACTTGAGGATCCCGTCCTGCGCGCGCGACATCTTCTTGCGCCGCGCCTGCTGGTCCTGCTGCGACGCAGGCCGCCGTAGCCGCCCCTTGCTCGCCGCGCCGCCGTCGGGCCTCTGGCTCTGGCGCTGCTGCAGCTCCTTGAGGCGCTTGAGCCTCATGCGGTCGCGCCACATGCGGCGCTCCAGCTCCTCGATGCCGTCCACGTCGTCGTCGTCGTCCTCCTCCTCGCTCTCCTCCTCGTCTGGGAACCTGTCCCGCGCCCGCTGCTCCGGCGCCGGCGCCGGCACGGGGTCCACGAGGTCGCCCGCCCCCACGAAGCAGCCGGCTCCAAAGAACCCGAAGCCCTTCTCGACGTCGCCGTCGGCGGGGAACGCCATGCGCCGATCCATGATCGCCACCCCTCCTCCCAGTCCCATCATCTCCACCACAGACCACACACGGCACGCCGACCCCGAAGCAATCAAGCAACCCCTCACTCCTCAGCAAGGCTCGCGGTAGCGAAGTCTATATAGCCACCTGCGCGCAAGCAACACGACGAAGGAACAAAAGTGAGCATGGGCTCAAGGGGGAAGAACATGCGCCCATGGAGCAGCGGAGCAGCTAAGGAATGGAGCAGATGAGGACACGGATCAGAGTTTGCGAGCCACAAATGGCCAAACTGATGGATCGAGAGGCCTCGTGACTACAATTGATCAGCCGAAAAGTAAAACAAACGGGATCTTGGTTGGATGTAAAACTGATCGTACCTCTTCACAGCATCTATCGCCGCATCTGTGGTTTCTCTGGTGTCCTTTGGCTTCGCGGGCGGATGAGGAGGGTGCGGAAGAGGGAGGAGGCGAGGAGAAACACCCTTTTTTGGGGGCGGAAACAGGAGATGGAGATGGGGAAAGAGCAGCGAGTGAGATGGCCATTATATAATGGCCGGCATCCTGGATCTTTTTGACCAACGATTTTGGTGATGACCTGCAAGTTGCATCGATGATCGGTCCAGCCATTGAGGTCTCCCTCCCCATGGTGGGTGTTGCACACGTGGTGGATGGTCCGTGCCTTAGTGGTGGCGGAAAAAGGGTGTAGAGAAGGAGAAGGTGCATAAAAAAGACGATTTCTAAGGAGCAGAAAAAGGCATCCACCGGTCATTGAGAACAGCTAATCCCGGAATTGGCAGGTCGGTATGCGTGAGTGTGTGGGTTCTGTGCAGTTCGTGGTGCTCTAAACGGCGTGTACAATCGACTGAATTTTTTTAACGTTTTAATAAGGTTTTTTTATCGCGATATTCATCACGGGTGTGGCGTAATGAACATCCGATCACACGATCCTATGTGGCATACTCAGGAGGTAGCCCATACGATCCTGTGTGGGCAAACACTGTCCACACGTCCGGGCGCATCTACTTCGTGCCACACGTCGAACCAACAACAACTACTCATTCTCGCCCCACACGTATGGCACGAAGCAATTTCGTCCTGACATTTTTTTATGGCAACTTTAGTTACCTGGGGATGGCAACTTTAGTTGTAAAGCATGGCAACTTTGTTTTGGATGACAAGTTTCGGGTTTTTTGGGTTTCGGTTTTTTTCCCGGATGGCAATTTTAGTTGTAAAAACGTTAGGACGGTGTTACTTCGTGCCACACGTGTGGCACTTATCATTTTGTTTAATTATAATTGTCATGTCTAATTAACGGTAGTTGTTACATGTGATCAAACCATAGTTGTCATGTATGGTCAAATAGTTGCCGTTTGTGATTAACTAGTTGCCACGTGTGGTCAAACCATAGTTGCCATGTATATGGTCAACCATAGTTATCATGTGTGATTAACTAGTTGCCACGTGTGGTCCAACCATAGTTGCCATGTATGGTCAACCGTAGTTGCCATATGTGATTAACTCGTTGCCACATATGCACAACTGTAGTTGTCATCTATCATCGTACGATCGTCGTATGGGTAAAGAGCAGTTCACCCACACGATGACGTGAGCAGCCATGCGCTAATGAGTCCGTGTGGGCGAGGACCGGTTCACCCACATAGTGAAGATGGCAACCGCGCGCTACGGGTCATGCAAGGCTGTTTGAGCGAGCGCTCTAACCCACACACAGCACACAAAGCCTACGTGGTGGCATTGAAATTCCAATAGATCACAGCAAGATTCGTGCAATTCAGAACCAAAGACAATTAGGGCGTGTGGATCAAGTGTTAAAATGCCACACGTGTGGGCGTTATCATTTGGGTTCTTTTTTGCAGGGTTTCACTAAGCTTTTTACAACTGATTTTTTTTGTGAAAAAGGTGTCCAACTTGAAAAATGATGAAGAAAAAAATACAAACAAATAACAAAAAAAATGCGCTCGCCCGTCGCGGATGCCCTTCTTGCCGGCCACTATCGCCAACCCGCAGTTTGGTGTTGAGGTTGACCTTGGATACTAGGTGGCCACATGTGACATCATGGCTTAATATAAATGATATATAGATTATTCATATCAACAAGTTGTACTTTATTTTTTGGAAACCTGTCTGAAAGGAACCTCAAAGTTAAGTGCGCGGAAAAAACTAGTGTTGGTCTATAGGCAGTCTAGATCCTAGAGCGCGACCAGGCGCAACAACCATGAAGTGATGGGTTTGGCCGAGGTGTCACACTACACCTCGAGGTTGCAGCCTTATGCCAAGGCTCTCTTGGTGCCGTCCGTAGGTGGCCACTTGGCTCGCATGACCAGCGTATCCCAACTCGCGTTTGTGTCGAGCTTATCTTCTTGGGCCGGGGGACGTCAATGTTTTTATGCATGAGGATCCTATGCTTTTTGAAGCCTTGAGACTGTCTCTATAGGTTGTATTTTGGTTCTCAATTAAGAAAAATACTTATTGCTAGGTTGCACCACCCCTTATAGTTGAAGGTTATCCAGCCAGTTCTACGGGAGAGCAAGCATGATGTAATTTTTTATTTGTGCATTTTAAACCCTAAAATTATATTTTCAGTGCAATTTCTATTTCAAAAATATCCAATTGGGTTGTTTGTATATTTTGAAGCATGTAGTTGAGCTTTTTTACTTCATTCTTGCAATTTGGGTTCTATAGTTGCAATTTTGTAAACCTTGGTACTGCACATAAATTTTGTGCAACTCAGTCCTATTTAGTCTCCATTAGTTTCATGGTATGTGTATTTAGATTTTGTCCGCATTAGATAAATTAAGTTTGGAGGCCTTGAAAACAATTAGTTTTTTTCAAATTGAGAAGCAAAGCTCCGAATTTTGTTTATCATGAAATAGTCACTCTCAGGTGGTCCAAATGACCCATAAGAAAAGCCTTTAAAACATCAACAATACTCACCACACTCATGACCCCTTAGGGTGGGCAACAGGTAAATAAATTGGTGACCCAACACCTAAAACAAATTATCTCACCTATGTCACAAGTAAGAAACAAAATAAAATATATTAGTGAAAAGGCCAAAATTACACAAGTTTTGGTGTGAAATTTTGTATGTGTGCATTGTAAAATCTAACATTGTTTTTAATGCAATTTTGAGTTCTGAAATATGCAAATGGGATATTTTTATATTTTGAAGCATGTAGTTGCACATTTTTTTACTTCTTCCTTGCAGTTTGGGGTTTATAGTTGCAAATTCCTAAACCTTGCTACTGCACATGCATTTTGTGATACTCTTTCCAATTTAGTCTCCACTACTTTCGTGGTATGTATGTTTAAATTTTGTCCGCATTAGATAAATTAAGCTTGGAGGTCTTGAAAAGAACTAGTTTTTTAAATGAGGGGCAGAGCCCGTAATTACATTTATCATGAAATAATAACACTTTGGGGTCCAAATGACCCATAAAAAAGCTTTAAACACCCACAAATACTCCCCATGCTCTTGACCCCTGAGGGTGGGTGGCAGATAAATAAATTGGTGACATGACGCTCAAAACAGAACATGTCACCAACATCACTAGTAAGAAACAAAACAAAACCTTTCAGTCTAACCGGCCAAAATTATACAAGTTTTTGTGTGGTGTAATTTTGTATTTGTGAATTTTAAAACCTAAAACTGTAACCTTTTTATGCAAATTGGAGTTCACAAATATGCAGTTGGGTTGTTTGCATATCTTGAAGCATGTAGTTGTACTTTTTTTTGCTTCTTTTTGCAAATTTGGGTTTATAGTTACAACTTTCTAAACCTTGCTACTGCACAATTTTTTTTGCAACGTCAGTCCTATAAAGTCTCCATTAGCTTTGTGGTGTGTATTTAAATTTTCTCCGCATTAGATAAATTAAATTTGGAGCCTTTTAAAAGAACTAGTTTTTCTTTCAAATTGAGGAGCATAGGTCCTAATTTCATTTATCATGAAATTGTCACAGTCTTGGGGTTCAAATCCCCATAACAAAACATTTTTAAACACACATAACACTCACGATGCTCTTACCCCTTAGGGTGGGAACTGATAAATAATTTGGTGACCCAACACCGAAAAAAACAACTCACCTACATTACTAATAATAAAAAATGAAATACCTGAGTCAAAAAGGCTAAAATTATACAAGTTTTTGGTGTGTAGTTTTGTATTTGTGCATTTTAAAACCTATAATTTTATATTTTTGGATGTAATTTTGAGTTCATAAAAATAGGTAATTTATTTGCTTGCATATTTGGAAGAACGTAGTTGCACATTTTACTTTTTTGCAATTGGGCTTTATATTTGGAAATTTGTAAACCTTACTACAACACCAATATTTTGTGTAACTCATTCCTATTTAGTCTCCATTTGTTCCTTGGTATGTGTATTTAAATTTTGTTTGCATTAGATGAATTATTTTGGAGGCCTTCAAAAGAATTATTTTTTTCAAATTGAGCAGCAAAGCTCCTAGTTTCATTTATCATTAAATTGTTAGTCTGTTGGGGTCCAAATCCCCCATAACAAAAGCTTTTTAAAACACCCATAATAGACACAATGCTCTTGAACCCTTAGGGTGGACAGATAAATAACATAGTGACCCAATGCCCAATATAGAACATATCACCTACGTCACTTGTAAGAAACAAACAAAACATATCGGTCAAAAAGGCTAGAACTATACCGTTTTTTGGTGTGTAATTTTGTATTTGTGCATTTTAGAACCTAAAATTGAATATTTTTTGATGTAATATTGAGTTTAGAAAATACAATTGGGTTGTTTGTATATTTTGAAGCATGTAGTTACACTTTTTTACTTCTTTTTTGTAATTTGTGGTTTATAATCGCAAATTTCTAGAACTTACTACCACAAAAAAATTGTGCAACTCATACCTATTTAGTCTCGATGAGTTTTGTGGTATGTGTAGTTAAATTTCTCCACATTAGATAGATTAAGTTTGGAGGCCTTGGAAAGAACTAGTTCTTTTCAAATTGAGGAGTAGAAAACCTAATTTCATTTATCATGAAGTAGTCTCTCTCTTGGGGTCCAAATGACCCATAACAAAAGCTTTTAAAACACCCGAAATACTCATCACACTCTTGAACCCTCAGGGTGGGCAGCAAATAGTCTCCATTAGTTCCATGGTCTGTGTATTTAAATTTTGTCTACATTAGATAAATTAAGTTTGGAGGCCATCAAAAGAACTAGTTTTTTTAATTGAGGAGCAAAACTCCTAATTTAATTTATTATGAAATTGTCAGCCTCTTGGGGTCCAAATCCTCCATAAAAAAATCTTTTGAAACACACAAATTAGACACCGCAATCTTGACCCCTTAGGGTGGGCAACAGATAAATAATCTGGTGACCCAATGCCCAATATAGAGCATGGCCCCTACGTCACTCGTAAAAAACAAAAAATCTCAGCCAAAAAGGCTGAAGCTATACAAGTTTTGGTGTGCAATTTTGTGCTTGTGCATTTTAAAACCTAAAATTGTATATAATATTTGATGCTGTATTGAGTTGAATTTTTTTTGCAATTGGGATGTTTGTATATTTGAAGTATGTAGTTGCACATTATTTTACTTGTTTTCTATAATTTCATTTTTATAGTTGCAAATATATAGACCTTGCTACTACACAAAATTTCGTGCAACTCAAACCTATTTAGTCTCGACTAGTTTCATGGTATGTGTATCTAAACTTCTCCGCATTAGATAGATTAAGTTTGGAGGCCTTGGAAAGAACTAGTTTTTTTAATTAGGGAGCGGACTTCCTAATTTCGTTTGTCATTAGTAGTAACTCTCTTGGGGTCTAAATGATCCATAACAAAAGCTTTTATAACACCCACAATACTCATCGTACTCTTGACCACTCAGGGTGGGCAACAGATAAATAAAATGGTGACCCAACACCCGAAACAAAGCATCTCACCTACAACACAAATAAGAAACAAAACAAACACTAGAGGCGAAAATGCTAAAAATATAAAGTTTTGGTTTGTAACTTTGTATTTGCGCATTTTATAACATAATATTTTTCAATGCAGGTTTGATTTTACAAATATGGATTGGGTTGCTTGTATATTTTGAAGCATGTAGTTGCATACTTTCTCTTACTTTTTTTGCAATTGGTTTATAGATGGAAATTACTAAACCACGCTAGTGCACGGAAATTACGTGCAACTCATTCCTATTTAGTCTCCATTAGTTTCATGGTATGTGTATTTAAATTTTGTCTGCATTAGATAAATTAAGTTTGAAGGCCTTGTAAAGAACTCGTAGTGAATTGAGGAGCGGAGCTCCTGATTTCATTTATCATGAAGTAGTCACTCTCTAGGGTTCCAAAACCCTTATAATAAAAGGGTTTTTAAAACACTAATACTCACCACAAACCTTAAACCCTGGATGTCAACAACAGATAAATAAATTGGCGACCCAACACCCAAAACAGAACATCTCTCCTACGTCACTAGTAAGTAGACCTGATCATTGGTCGGGCCGGGTCGGGTTCGGGCCGGGCTTTGCAAAGCCCAAAAAAATCCCAAGCCCAAGCCCGGCCTGAAGCTTGAAATGCACTCTTTTTTCAAGCCCGAGCCCGGCCCGAAGCCCGAAAGCCCGGTCCGGATGCTATTTTTTATTGTTTGCACGTGTAAAGCCCGACCCAAAACCCGAAAGCCCGGCCCCAAATCCTTAAAAAGAGAAGCCCGAGCCCAGCTCGAGCTATCTTTCGGGTTGGAAAATGAAGCCCGAGCCCGCCCCGAATGCCAAAGCCGAAGCCCGAAGCCCGGTTTTTTCGGGCCGGGCTCGTGCCGGGTCGTCGGGTCGGGCTATCCATGCCCAGGTTTACTAGTAAGAAACAAAACAAAACAAAACATCCCAATCGAAAAGGCTAAAATTTTACAAGTTTAAGTGTGTAAGTCTGTATTTATGCATTTTAAAACCTAAAATTGCTTTTATTGCATTTCTTAGTTCATAAATATGCAATGGTCTTGTTTGTATATTTTGAAGCATTTAGTTGCACAATTTGTACTTCTTTTTTGTAATTTTGGTTTTATAGTTGCAAATTTCTAAACCTTAACACTTCATAGAATTTTCGTGAAACTGATTCCTATTTCGTTTCCATTAGTTTTGTGGTATGTGTATTTAAATTTTGCCCGCATTAGATGAATTAAGTTTTGAGGCAATTTTGCCCGCATTAGATGAATTAAGTTTGGAGGCCTTGAAAAGAACTAGTTTTTTTAATTGAGGAGGGCTTTTAATTTCATTTATCACGAAACTGTGTCTATCTGGGGGTCCAAATTCCTCATAAGAAAAGCATTTTAAAACACCCGCAATACTCTCCACACTCTTGATCCCTCGAGGTGGGAAACAAATAATAAATTGGTGACCCAACACCCAAAACAGTTCATCTCACCTACGTCACTTGTAAGAAACAAAACAAAAGAAAAGAAAACATCTCAGTCGAAAAAAATACATGACTAGTTACACAAGACATCAGTTCTCCTTTCAGCGCCCACAGAAGCTTTCGAGGAACATCACATGTGATTCGCAACACCATCGGTAGCCCACTATGCTCCATGCTAAAGATTTCCGCTGCCATCTCCCGAAGCGACTCTGCTCCTTTGCCTTGCAGCACGCCCAATCCTGGCTTCTAGACACTAGAATATATATATATATCAGGTGAGTAGTTGCAGTAATCAGATCATATGGATAAATTGAACAATCCTTAATTCTACATTTCATGGTAGCTCAAATGACTGCAATGACCCCTACAGGTACCAAACCCCTCAGCCTGCCTGGGAAATTGAAAATTCATGAACAAAGCTTATCAATTGATTTTTAAATGAGAAACTACACTATGGACGAAAAATAACCCCTTGCCCCCGCGTCGCTCCCTGAGGGGCTAATCGGGAGGTGGCAATCCTAACCCCATCACCGGCGTTCTCCCCCTCTTGTTGCTACCAGAGGGGACCGTTGGCTCGTTGCATGTTCGCCGGTGAAGGTGGCGGTGAGGATATTCATGATCCGCCCTCGTGGGCAGGAAGTGAGGGAGTCATGGACTAGGGGGTCCAAGCCGAGCTGGTCTAGTCCATGGGCCGGGCTGGAGGCCCATCTAGGAGGAAGGACTTCGGAGACCCTAGGACGGGGCATGAGCACATCGGATTCTACCGAAGACTTGGCGTGTACTTCAGGAAAGGGATGATTCGTTCGGCTTGTAATCCGTAGATGGTAACCAACATTCAAGAAAGGGATGATTCGTTCGGCCTGAACCGGGGTAAAAACCTCGTGTTCCTTGTCTCATGTTACCATCGATCCGGTCTCACAGCTCGGGCCCCCCTACCCGAGATCTGTCGGTTTTGAAACTGACATTGTTGCTTTCATTGGGAGCTCGTTCTACGATCACCGGGATTGATGGCTCGTATGCAATTTGATAGTAGTATCGGCTACGGCAACATATTTGTCCCCTACCAACTTTTCACTTTCGGTAGTGTGGCACTGCACGTCGATCCCACCGTCCATGTAGGCCGCATCGAGACTTTCTCTCCAAACCAAGTCATCATGTTCGAAAGCTTGGAGTACGTCGCCAATGCACGAGGCAGTCTAGTTCTATCAGAACAAATCACGATCCAATATGAAAATCCTTTAGGCACAGACGCTCCAAATCAGGTTCCCGATCTGATCTTCAGATTCGACCCCCCGACGGAGCCGACCCCCGAGATGGATATGGGAGCGGTCATGTCCGATCTAACTCATGCTTCCTCGGATCATAGCCCGAAACCGAACTCGTCTTCAGATATAGTGGCGGTCTCAGAGGGAGCCACTCCGGCCTTCGAACTGGAGCTGGCCCGGAAGGGCCCAGAAAACGGACCTGCCCAGGCGGTCCAAGCAACCCTTTTCATATCAGCCCGACTTATCGCCAGGCCCTCGACGCAGAAGAGCTCTCGCAGATAAACGAGGTACTGGACCAGATCCAGAACCTGGCGATCTAATCTGCGGTTTACGATCAGTTCGAATGTAAAGCCGACGATCGAGAAATTTGCATCCCAACCACCACCCACCTAGTCGCCACGATCGAAGATTTGACCGATGCGCTTGACTACGGATCCGACGAGGCCGTTGACATGGATGATGACCATGGCAATTCCGGATCAAACTCACTCGTGGCCATTCCCTGAACTGGAAAGTGGGCCGCAACATTGATACTTGTGATCCGCATTGTTTTTTTTTTCCGTGAAGAGGAACGAGTGATGCAGCACAATATAAGTAAGTATTTCCCTCAGTAGAGAACCAAGGTTTATCGAACCAAAATGAGTAATAACCAACCCCCGTCTTCAGCGGCTACACACAAAGAAAGAAACACGTGCACCCAACGTGGACAAGAGGGTTGTCAANNNCCTTGGACTCGTTATTTGTAAGCTTATGAGTAGTGTGGTTGGTAGTAGATAATTATGAATTGCA
>CBMN010754199.1:0-10831 GCA_000582825.1 Hordeum pubiflorum
GGAACGTCTCCTCTCACTGAATGCGCATCGTCGGAAATCCTGAAATAATTTCAGGAATAAATACGAACACCAGGATTTGAACACTGGTGGGTTGGGGATACTCACTCCGTAAAATAAAATGGGAGTACTCCCTCCGTAAAATGGGAGTATTTCTTTACGGAGGGTACTTATTTTTGAGCCAGTAAGAGAATACACATGGATATACGTAAGCCGATGTGTGTAGATAAGGGAGAAAGCGCGCCCAATGGGAAGCAAAGCAGCCAAGCCAGAAAAGGAAAGGGCGTGCGAGTCGCTGCATGCGGGCCCGGTGAGGCCGGGGCGTCCACAGCCACGAGCTGGCCGGCGCTTCTGGAAATTTTGGGGCTCCGACAGGTGGGGCCCACGCGTGACGTGGCCACCCTCCCCGCTCCTCCTCCCGAAAATATATTTCCGTCGCTCCTCAACCCCACCTTCCTCCTCCTCCTCCGCCTCCGCTTCCTCCTCCGCCTCCCCCTCCCCCGGCAGCACGTGCGCGCCCCGGCGGCCCCCTCTTAGCCGCGCCGCTCGCCGGAGCGTCTCTTTTCGTTTTCTTTGGCTTAGTTTCCTTGGGTCACGGTGTTTCGCCGGCCGGCTCCGGTCGCCGAGAGGGAGGGTGTTTTTCCGGTGCTTCCTGGGCGATCCCGGCGAGAGGCGCCGGCCGCTTGTCCTTCCGCCCCCGTCCGTCTCCGGCCCGTGGCGTGCTGTGCTGTCCGTCCGCGTCGATCTCGGCGGCGACGCGAAGCGGAGATTTAGACCGCTCATGGCTTCCATGGCGCTCGCGGAGGTAATAAAGATCACTCCTTTCTTCTTCGGCCAGCGCATTCTGTGGCTGTTCTTCGCCTGCTGCAAATTTTTTGCTTGCGCAGTAATTGTTTTCTTTGGAGGGATTTACCTTCCAGATTTCTGTTGTTGATGTCATCTCCTTTAGATAATTTGCAGAAAATAATTTTTTATGCATATTTTTCTGCAATTATTACCAGTATTATATGAGTCTCGGTTCATATTTTTTGGAGGGATTTTTCTCTTGGGAGAAATGGCGTGTTTCTAGACACTTCTGTTTTGGGAGGATACAGACCACCCCACCAGAATATCTTTAGAGGCTTCGAGAGCTAGAGATGGGCAGGCAGTACACTACTCCCTTATTTTAGTTAAGAGCCACCTACTACCAAACATGCCAGGAGGCCCGAGTGCCAAATCCAGAAACGCTGGTGCTTTCCATCCTAGGTAAAATTCTGTTAATTAGCGCTGCACTTTTACAGTGTTGACTGTAAAATTACTACTAGTAGTAGTTACAGTCTTCATTTAATTCCTGAATTGGTTGGTTGAAGACCGATCAGCACTCCAGTAGCAGTAGTTATTGCTAGATTTTTACCAGTACTACTCCAGTAGCAATTCTGAATGTTGATCCTGTTTAATCTAAAACATATCTAGTTTTAGCTCAAATTATGCTGCAATGTTCAGTTAACCCTTATGGTGAAACTTTGGCATCATTTTGGTTAGCTAGATAATTACTACTGGTCTGTGGAACTGTTTGCAGCCATGGTCAGCAGTGTGTTCTGGCTGAAGTACTTATGTTGTTTCTTCTGTTCTTGCCTATAGGAAAGGGATGGCCTGGATTCAACTAGGATGCCAATCGGCAAAGGGCTATCGGTGGACGTCGCAATGCAACCCAATGAGGAGGGGATGGGTGAGCATCCTGTCAAGGTAGCCATTTCTTACCCAAGTTTTGAGATCTAAGAGCAAATGCCAGTCGGTTCCATCGGCATATCATATATCATCAACGTGATGCCTAACGGTCTTCGTCTTGCTTTGATTAGCCTAGGAAGCCATACACGATCACAAAGCAGCGGGAGAAGTGGACTGATGAAGAGCACGAGAAGTTCCTGGAGGCGCTGAAGCTGTATGGCCGGTCCTGGCGTCAGATACAAGGTGTGTGCAGCCTGTACAACTATGACACATCTTGCATTATAATTTAAAGTAGTTTATTAGCGTTTCTGATTCATCGGAACTGTTCTTTAGAACACATTGGCACAAAGACCGCTGTCCAAATCCGAAGCCATGCCCAGAAGTTTTTCTCCAAGGTGACTATGGCCCTTCCTGTAGTTATGATACATTTGGCCTGTATGCCACTCTGTGGACAGCGGTTGTTTGTTTATACATTTACTTGTAGAACCAGAATTGGTGTCAGCTAATTTGTACCGTTTGAATGTCGACTGTGTTTTCTCATGCGGGGGTTGCCTATCGTGCAGGTGGTGCGTGAACCTGGGGCCAAACTTGAAATTGAGATCCCTCCCCCTAGGCCAAAGAGGAAACCACTGCACCCATATCCTCGCAAGCGCGCGAACTCCTGCAATGGGGCAAACCCATCAAATGGGCAATCCAAACTTGCTCCTATTTCATCGTCTTCTGGTTCTGACCAAGAGAATGGTTCTCCCGTGTCAGTGCTATCTGCGATGCAGTCGGATGCTTTTGGATCATCGATGTCAAACCCGTCATCTCGCAGTACCTCCCCTGAGTCGTCAGATGAGGAGAATAATGTTCCTCCAATGGCCAGCAGAGAGGAATGTCAAGAAACAGGGAAAGATCAATCCCATAAGGTAAAGAACTATCATTCAACCTAGCTAGTTAGCTGCACTGCTGAATAGCCTTAATGAATGACGTCTTGAACTTACCATACTGCTCATCTTCCTTTTGCAGGAAGCTGATCAGAACTCCAGTACCAAAAATATGGACAAAGATATGGGTACCTCTGAAGATGATTCTTCTGATGAGGTGCAGGTAACAAGCGTGAAGCTGTTCGGGAAGACGGTCGTCATCCCAGACCCAAGGAAAAGATGCTCTCCGGATACAGGCTCAGGGCATGAAAACGGAGAGCAAACCTCACAATCCTCTAACAAAGGAACACCACAAGCCCCATTGGCTGTAGAGGTTCCGACGTATACAAAGGGAGAGCAAGTATCACAATTCTCTAACAAGGCAACACCACAAGCCCCATTGACTGTAGAGATTCCAACATATGCTGCACCGCCAAGTGGGTGGGTTCTTCCATACAATTCGTTCCCTCTCCATTTCGGGGAATCAGCGGACGCCAGAATCACCCCTTTACACATGTGGTGGCCATACTATGGGTTCCCTATCGGCCACCCAAGAGGACCAAGTTCAGTGGCGCACAACGAAGCTACTGATGAGAGCGAAGCTGCGAAGAGCCCTTTGGTTGAATCAAGCTCGAAGAGCCCATTGGTTGAATCAAGATCGGACTCCGACGACAACACCCAGTTGGCATCCAACAATGAATGGAAAGTGCTCGAGTCGCTTGGAACAGCTCCGTTCCCACGGTCAGCTTCCAATTTTGAGCTAAAACCAAGCACGAACTCAGCCTTCGTGAGAGTGAAGCTGATCATCGGCAGCGGAGAAGAGCCGGCGAGGGGGTTTGTGCCATACAAGAGATGTAGAGTCGAATGACGAAACCGGGGATCTTCTTCCCCATGCCTAATTTAACTATGAACCCTAGGAGGAGCCTGCTTCACATATTCCTTGCTCCGATGTATTATTAGCTTTTACTTGCAGAGATTGGCGGCGGTCTGGCCCGGGAAATGTGCTTTGTTTCCTGCTTGCGCCTTGTAATGAGCAGGGCACAGGTAGTTGTTGCAAGTGCTGTAGGATAAAAAGCAGGAGGTTCTGTAGGGATGCCAATTCTCTGTCTCATGTTGTTGATGTAAAAGCAAAGAATTTTTGGGTCACTTGTTGATTCTTAATGGAAATCGATTTCTCTGAATGAATGAGGCTGGCATGTTTGGTTGTTGCTGGGTGTTGTGTTGGTAAGAGTCTGAAGATGCTGGTTCCTTGTGTCCTGAGCATGCATGCAGAGCTTGGCCGTGTTGTTTCAGAATGGAGCATGGAAGGAAACACTGTTCATCATTGGTAGCAATGCATGCCTTTGAACTTTGAAGGTTTCCATCCATGGCTGCTAAATTCAATTCCATCAAGTGGGAAGTTATGAATATTTGTCTGAACATTCCAATGTTTGCCGTAACTGTTGGCTAGCAATGTCTGACCATTCAATTCTGTCAAGCAAGAAGCAGAGGCTACTTAGTTACTGGGAATTGTAGGGGACATAAATCGTTAGTTACTGGGATAAACCTTAATGCTTGTTTGTTGTACTTGTGTATGTATCCATAGGATGCAAATATCTCGTGTGAAGAACCGAAATGGAAATGGATAGCTGAAGGATTCATTGCGACAAAACCGGTAAATTTGTATCAAGAAACAGATAGTCGCTTTAATGAACTCGTCAATAGAAGCTTGATCCAGCTTGTCGATGTTAATGTTCATTATTATGAATTCAACAACATTGTCAGGTTCATGATATGGTGCTTGACCTTATAATATCTCCATCAGATGAAGAGAATTTTGCCACAGTTTTAAACCGTGCCTGCAATCCTTTGCCAAACAAGATCCGTCGACTATCCCTGCAGTCTTGTGGTTTGAACATAACTGGGCAATCCATGCCATCACAGGAAGCAAGTTACATGCTCTCAGTCTTTGCGCGTGTTTGACATATGTGGGGGTCATTCGTCACGGGAAAACAAGCATGTAAGAAATATAGGAAGTTTTCTATCAACCGAGGTATTTAAGAACTCAGAGTGAAGGAATCACATGGCTTCCTGAAGATATCAGGAAGCTACAGAACTTAAGAGACTCTTGATTTACGGGTCAGTTCAGTTAGAAAATTACCATCAACCATAACCCTGCTACAGAAACTGGTGCGCCTATTCATCGAACAAGACACCGTGTTTCCTGGAGATATGCTTGGGAGAATGCAAGCCCAAACTATGTGATGATGCGCCTATCCAAACTTTTTGTGATGATGCAACTCGGGAGGAGGTCTTGAAGATGAGATGTTTAAGAGTTACGAGGAGAGGGCAAAGGAGGTGAGTATGTGCCTGCCCTGGTCACAACTCACAAGTTATAAGAGGTATACGTCTTGGCCCGCTGGTTACTTCATTCCTTTGCGACTGCATCCTGGCATTTGATTTACTGATCTGTGGTCTGCCATTTACAACAAGCTTTTTTGTTCCATTCTTAGACTTGTTCCTGATGTGCGTTGAGCCTGAAATCTATTTTCTTGTTCCATTCTTAGACTTGTTGTTTCCCTTGTGTTTTTCTTGTATCCGAATCATTTAAGCTATTTCATTGAATCTTCTAAGATATTTGGAAAACGCAAGATTTGTATGCTTCAGCAACCAATTGAACTGAACCGGCTGTAGTTGCCTCGAGGTGTCAGGTTCAAATCTCTGAATTTGAGGCTGCACCTTCGTCAACAGCTTCGGTTTGTTCATAGCATGCTAGCCTAACTGTTTGACATTGGTGTATAGTTGTGGCAAACTGGCAACCAATAGTTTGTGCCCAGCACACACCCCGAATTTTACTTGTGAAATTATGGTAATCACTGCTCAGGTTATAGCAAACGAACCAGCTTTTCTTCAGTTCTGCAATTGTTTCACCCTCCTCCAAACGAACCTCTGTGCATTGCTCGGCTTGTCAAGAGATTCACCATCGGACTATCAGGAAGCGAAATGCTACTGAAAGTCTGAAACTACGATAAACAATCTTCAGTTTAGGTGTGCATTTTCAGATCAATCCATGTGTTTATCAACGCTCAAAATCTCTCTTTTTCTACATTAGCTTAAGCAATGTGCAGCTCAAGTTTAAATTTCAGATTAATCCTGGAACTGATTATCACTCAAAAGAAAATTCAGCAACGAGTACCACTTGCTTCTTCCATTCGTTGTGAGCCTGAAGACTCTGTTTTGAACCGAACCTCGCAGGAAGGAGAGGGAAAGGCTGCATCTCTCCTGTTTTGGGCTTCCAAGTATTATAGATTTGTTTCCAGATGTAGCCGTACGTCGGAGAGATGTAGTATCCATATATATACCAATATCAAGCAGTTCAGCTAGTATACTTATATATAAACAAACCGAAGCTGTCAACGAAGGTGCTCCTGAAATTCAGATATTTGAACCTGACATCTCGAGGCAACCACTACCGGTCCGGTTCAGTTCTGTTGGTTACTGAAGCATAAACACTTTGCCTTTCCAAATACAGTATCTTATAAGATTCCCTAGCCAGAGCTGCGGTCAACGAATAGGCGCACCAGTTTCTGTAGCCGGGCTATGGTTGATGGCAGTTTACCATGATAACAGCCCTGCAAATCGAGTAGCTTCCCAATATGTTATCTTCAGGAGCCTCTATATGCTTTTTTTTTCTACAACGAAGAAAACCATCACATGAGGAGCAGAACCAAACACATCACATGGTCAACACAACAGGAACCTTTTGCAAAGAAAGAAAAAGAAAAAGCCACAGCAGGAACCAGTTGCCAAAAACTACACATGAGAGAAGACATAGGGAAACTGCACATTACAAGATCAGGTTGCCACAGATGGAGCATGGAAGCCAGCAGATCATACAATTACCAGTAGATCTACACATTTAAGTACAAGAAGAATAGCAGCAGGGTAACATTAGCAGCCCAGCAGAAGGTGTGGCATTAGCATCCCAGCAGAATAGCAGTAGGGTTCTCCACTCCAAGTAAAAGCATTGGCTCTTCAAACGGCTGCCCAAGTAGCCACAGCAATCACAACAGGAGAGACCATATTCACAACAGGCAATCTGAGTCTAGCACATGCTGCTTCATTTAGAGATCTTCACAACCACCCTGAACATTGGGAAATCAGGAGTCATCTAGCTTTCACAACCAATGTTCAAATTCTGGTTATACATATTCCCAGGAAATACAATGACATGGCACATGACTGTGCAGCCCAAGCTTATCACCATTTAAACAGTGGCAAAATTCTCCTAATCTGACAAGGATATTAAAAGGTCATGCACCATCTCATGAACCTGACAATATTGTTCAAAGTTGTCATCGTCAACATCAACTAGCTGGATCATGCTTCTGTTGACAAGTTCATTGAAATAACCCTCTGCTTCTTGATACAAATTTCCCCGTTTTGTAGCAATGAATCCTTCAAGTATCCATTTCCACTTCACTTCTTCACACGAGATATACCGGCCCGCTGGATATATACATAAGTACAACAAACAAGTCTTCAAGTGGTGTGGAAGATCACAATAACCAAGTAACGATATATGGCCCATACCATTTCCATCGCGACCACTCTCATATTGAAGACCAGTACCAATGGAACCTTGGACTCTCTCCCATTCATCTGGGGTTTGATGTTTATTGGATAGCAATTTCGCGATGGTAATTATAGCCAATGGCAGGCCACCACATTTCCTTAAGATCCTAGCTGAGATCCTTTCTAGTTGAGGAGGGCAGGAATTATCGGAGTGAAAAATTCTCTTAAAGAACAATCTTCGGGAATCTATATAGTTCAGAGGTAGCATTTGATAGAGCTGACCGCCAGAGTTAGAACAAGTTGACTTAGCTACATTGGCCACGCGTGTAGTAACAATTATTCTGCTGCCATTATAATTGTCAGGAAGAACTGCTTTGACAAATTTCCAGTCTTGTTCTTTCCATACATCATCAATAACAAGGAAGTACCTGTATACGATGTTACACTATTAAACAAGGTCATTAACACAAATATGATGTTCAGCACCACACTTACATTTAACTTTGCAAACAAACATATCATGAAAAAAACCCATCAAATGCTAATCCCATGTACGGATGAAGAAATTTTACCTCTTTCCTGTCAAAATGTGTCGGATCCGACGGATTAGTTGGTCTTTCGCCCACCTCTCCGACTGAGAATCATGAAATGCAGCTCGGTCGATTTGAGAAAGGAGATCTTTCAAGAGCTTGTCACGGTCAGTGATGCGTGACACCGACATAGAAGCTCGGCACTGGAACTGCCCTCCAATCTTGCGATAGGCCTCCATGGCAAGGGTGGTCTTTCCCAGCCCTCCACCTCCAACAATGGTCACCAACTTCAGGTCCACGCTCCCCTCCGTTAACAAAGAGATAACCTCGTCCCTGGGGCCGTCAATGGCCACCAGGTCCTTGGCCACTCCGTGTAACGCAGCTAGCCGAGGATCTATCGTCATGGGGATGTTGTTGTCGAGATTCAGCCTTCGCCGCCGCTCGCCCTCCTCCGCGACGCGGGCCTTGAGCTTCTTGATCTGGGCCCCGACGTCATGGCGGGCAAACATTGTCTTGAGCCGGCGCGCGGTGCTCCTCGGGAATGACGGCGCGACCTCCATCTCCATGTCGCTTTCGTCGAGGCGGAGCATGAAGCGGTCGATGCACTCCTCCATGGCGTGGCCGAGGTCCCGCATGCTGCC
Source organism: Hordeum pubiflorum (assembly GCA_000582825.1). Lineage (NCBI taxonomy): Eukaryota > Viridiplantae > Streptophyta > Magnoliopsida > Poales > Poaceae > Hordeum > Hordeum pubiflorum. The sequence goes on from CBMN010754199.1 coordinate 8,338, forward strand.
CTTGCAGCCCTCGGCCAGCTTGTCGAGCCCCTCAATGTCCGACAACATGTTCACCAGGATCTGCATCGTGCGGAGCTCGCGCTCGAGGAACGCAATGTCCTTGCGAGTCCCCTTGAGCATCGTGTACCCGTCGCCGAGCAATGTGGCGAGCTTGACGATGACCGAGCCCAGCGCCCCCGTTCCCGCCATCTCCCTTGAAGCGAAGAAGAAGCCGCTACACAGGTGGCATGGTTGATGGTTTTGGATGGAGTAATGTTGGTGAGCTTGACTGCTTGAGAAGAGCGAGGTCAAGGAGCCGGTTAGGCAATGGTGGAGGTCTGGAGGAGCGTGGTGTGTGTGTGTGTGTACCTCTGTTGTTGCTACCAAGCTTTCCGGAAGCCCATCGCATGAGGCTGCCAGGTGGGTCCTCAGGGATCATTCAGACTGAATCCAAGCAAACCAAAGTTTGCTGCTAGTAGAAAGAAGATAAACAATTACGATGTCGATGAGCATCATTTCCCATGTGAGCACCGGTAGCCTTTTGATGTATCTTAGCAACCAAGTGTTAGTGTTGTGGTGAACCAACCATGCAGCATGGTCCTGCCCTTTGTTTTACTCTTCGGAACACGGCTCGATCTGCCCCATCAAAGGGCGAAACCACTGGAGGTTACGTTGTAACCCAGGCACTAAAATATTTCCGAGAGCACGACATCAGATGCATCGTCTGACAAACCTCGCTGTAGCATGGAGTTCTTTTAGGTCCACTAGGTTCTTGTTCTTTGGATGTTCTGTCAGGGGGTAGTGATTGAATACTTATGCCAGCATCATGAAGGCACAAAATGGGTCGTCGGATCTTGGATGGATGCTTTAGATTTGTGAGCCGGCGCAAAGCTGGATTCATTCCAACAAACACCCTGACAAACACCAACATACAAAACAGGTCTCTCCACCAGCTCCACGCAGCCCATCTAGAGCGTACATCCGAGATCCAATGGTCTGCATTCATTTTCTTTCTTTCTGTTTTGCATCCATAGTAGTCTAACCTACAAAATGGGGGTTGTTCATAAAAGTACCAGTCACATTCTTCTTCTCACTGCCATGTTCTCCCCGTCCATGCCTTCACATGCCTCCCAAGTCCACTCCAGTCGGCCCAATCTCCTATCCTCCCTTGTGTAGTTTAGGAGAAGTTGATGTTTTTTTGTGTGTGTTATTATTGGTTATTGTAAGAGAAATATAGAGGAGATTGATGGAATCGATAATTTTTATTGCTTGGGCCGTGTGGACATATATATAGGAGTACATGATTAACATGGAGTACAAGACAAGATAGAATAAATCCTAATCTCTCGTATACTTCCTAATAGTCACGATACTCACCATCCTCGCAGTCCCAACGATAGCGACGCAGACAGTGGGACTAGAGAAGAATCTGAAGGTAAGTCGATGGACATCCCCTCATAGTTCTAACGGTCGATGCATCGTGGAAGTCGTGGCTGGAGTGGAAATTGACAAGATTGATCTAACAAGACAGTAGCCCTTTGTGCTGGTGTCGAGGTAGCCAAGAGCGTAGGGTGATGTAGCCGTGGACGAGGTAGCCGCGAGAGACGACGTGGTCGATGTCAAGTCGGGGAAGATGACAGTGAAGCTGGCGATGAGTTGGTGCTGGACGAAGACGAAGAAATGGCGGCGGCGACTACTGGGGTAGCGGCTAGGTTAGGAGCGCGGCGGCGGTGTTTGAAGTAGGCATGGAACCCAACAGCGCGACGAAGACCAGGTACAGATGGTGGCATTCCTGCGCCTAGGGAGGCGATGCGACGCATACCCCGTAGCAGTCGATGCCCAGGGACGGCCGAGTGGACCGCGTGTCGCAGCGCTACGACCCAAAAGGGCGATGCAGCGGCAGCATGCGGGTCGTGGCGACGACGAGGAAGATCAGGGCGGCGGCGGGGACCACGTGTCGTGGCGCTACGGCACCAAGGGGCGACGCATTGGCAGCGCGCATGTCGGTGTAGCCGGGAGGATGGCCTTGGGGCAGCGACGTGGACTGCGTGCCGCGGGACAATGTCCCGAAGGGGCGACGCAGCAGCGACGCGCAGGTCGGTGTAACCACGGGGACAATCACGGGGCGACGAAGCTGTGGCCTTAGGGGGCGACGTAGTGGCAACCCGTTGCTCGATCGATGGAGGGGCGCATTGTATGTACTCAGGGACAGTTTTCATAGGATCTATGGAGGCGTGCACAACCGACGTGCCAGATCGGTCGCATGACGTAGATGGGGCGGATCATGAGCGGGCGGGTGATCAATCCATTCGAAACACTGCATGGTTGTCTTCAAGGAGTTGTTGTCCTACATGAAACCCTGCATGAAATCCATTCGACGACACTGGATGGAGTTGTCTTCAAGGTGTATTTTGAGAAGGCGCATGCAAGGTTAAATGGTTGTTTTTCCAACAGGCCATACGTATGTGTAGGGTAACGCAGTAGAAAACAATTTTTTTTCGACCTACGCACCAGC
>CBMN010754216.1:0-12161 GCA_000582825.1 Hordeum pubiflorum
TTTCCTCCCTCCCTCCCTCCCTCCCAAAGCCGTCGCCTTTTTTTGTTTAACAGATTCCGTCTCCGTCTTTCCGTGCAGGTACCAACGTGCAGACCAACGAGGAGGTCGCGATCAAGCTCGTGAGTTCATCCGTCCCTCCCTCTCCTCCTCCTCCACGCTCGATTTTATCCGCCCGTGGTTTCGGTCGGGGGATCTAGGTCGAATTGGATGCTAGATTTGGCGAATTGCCATGCCATGATTTTCTTAGGCTCTGATTAATAAGGCCCCGTCGATTACGCGGCTCGTTGATTCCTGTAGCCAATGCTCATCCAACGGTGGTGTATGCATTTGGGGTGCTGGCTGAATCATGTGCTGCGTGCATGCTATGTTATGTTTTCTGCTTAAGAGCTCTCGTACTTTCCTGCAATGCAGTTTGCTTTAGTTGTTTATAGTTGCATGCTTTAGCTGCCGCCGAAATATCAACCTTGAAGAGACAATCTCGATGCCAATATGCTGCTGTGCCCCTTGTTCAATATTTGTAGGCTAGGATTCATGTGCTCCGTCCGTCTCTTAACCGCAAGCTTCTAGTTACATGTTTGGTCTGCCAAAATATGAGATTCTTCAAGTCATGGAATGGAACACACAAATGTTAAGAGATGCCAATATATTTTACCTTTTCTTTCACCTTTTTGTAGGCTAGTCTTCATTTGCTTCATCTCTTAACCATAAGTTCTTAATTGCATTATTACAAGTGTTTTGCTTGATTCATTTTCCCGAGGCGATGCTATTTGATTTGTGTTGTTTCTGTGTGGTTTTGTTCAGGAAAATGTCAAGACAAAGCATCCGCAGCTGCTTTATGAGTCAAAGCTTTACAGAATACTTCAAGGAGGAAGTAATATGTTTTTCTGCTTCCTTGGTCTTACTTGGTCCAGTCTCTTGCTTATTCACCGAGGGATACATCCCCTTTTGTGCTGCAGCTGGAATCCCGAACGTCAAGTGGTTTGGTGTAGAGGGTGATTACAATGTCTTGGTGATGGACTTGCTGGGCCCGAGCCTCGAGGATCTTTTCAGTTTTTGCAACAGGAAGCTGTCTCTAAAAACTGTTTTGATGCTTGCTGATCAAATGGTATGCAACACTTCAGATTCCCTTGGCATCATTACTTTGGTCTCTTCCGTTTCATCGCCTTGGATTTAAATGACTTCCTTTTTGTCAGATCAACCGTGTCGAATTTGTCCATTCCAAGTCTTTCTTGCATAGAGATATCAAGCCGGACAATTTTCTCATGGGTCTTGGGAAAAGGGCAAATCAGGTAAATGCTACAGTATATTCCACTGGCATGCCTTTATTGATGAATGCGGTATTGGTGTTCTTATCACTAACTTTCATCTATCTGTAGGTTTATTGTATAGATTTTGGGCTTGCAAAGAAGTATAGGGATACATCGACACACCAGCACATTCCATATAGGTAAATGTTATGTCCCATTGTTGATGTACTTGAAGTGATTTGGATGCATTCTACAGTATATTGTCAAAGTTACGCCTGTTCTTTTGATGTTGCCACACTGGGTGACATAACTTTTTTACATTCATGGCATAAGCATTTTATGTTCGTGCTCGAGTTTTGCACTGATATCATTTAAATCAGTGGACAATACAGTATCTGTGACAAAACATATGACCATTTTCTGTTTAATCACAGAGAGAACAAGAACTTGACAGGAACAGCAAGATATGCGAGTGTAAACACTCATCTTGGAATTGGTAAGTTTCCTTGACTGTTGGCTGTGTACTCCTTTATTCCGTAACTGTACCTAGGCTCCTGAGGCATGTAGTATCATTTGTTCCTTGTAAACTTCAAGCATTTATCTGTTTAGATATCCTAATTTAATTTTCTGCTTCACCGTAGAACAAAGCAGGAGGGATGACATGGAATCTCTTGGATATGTGCTGATGTACTTCTTAAGAGGAAGGTTGTTGACAATAACCACACGTAATTTTCTGGCATCTCTGCCAAATTCTCTGTACTAACACATGATGTTGTTGCTCTCAGTCTTCCATGGCAGGGTCTGAAAGCTGGGAACAAGAAACAGAAGTATGAGAAGATCAGCGAAAGGAAAATTGCTACTTCAACTGAGGTAGCGCACTTTTCTCTATTTCCTGCATTCACCACCATTGAGGCATTATATTCTTAATTGTATTCTCTTGACTGTGTAGGCCCTCTGTCGTGGATATCCTACTGAATTTGCATCTTATTTCCATTACTGCCGCTCACTGCGCTTTGAAGATACGCCAGATTATCAGTATCTCAAGAGATTGTTCAGAGACCTTTTTATTCGAGAGGGTGGGTTTTCCTATTTGCATGCTGTGAACTTATAATCATTCATTTAATTTAGTCATTAATGATTAATTGATGTTTACACCAAAATTCTGCAAATTGCTCTCCATTTTAAACTCTTGACAGAGCAATGCTTTCTACCTGCAGGGTTTCAATTTGATTATGTTTTTGATTGGACGATTCTCAAGTACCAACAGTCACAGATGACCAGTGCTCCACCGCGTGCCATGGTCAGTACATTGCAACTGTTCCTCCTTTCCTTAATGCCGTGCACACGATGATTCATGTCATACTGTTTGCTCCTTTCCGTTTATGTTAGGCCGCGGCAGCAGGACAAAGCTCTGGGATGGCTCCCATGGCAAATAGACAGTCAGGTACTTTACATTATCCCTCTCATGGTGGATTCGATAGTATCTTACGAGTTTTTTATATGTAAGACAATAAGTTGTTGTCTGTGTTAGATGGAAGCATGCATTCTTTAAATAAGATGGTATTTCCCTCGAAAAGAGAGTTTTGAAATGTGCATATCGTACAGCCAGGACAAGGTTGCAAAATGTCCGTAGTAGTAGGAAGTTAGGAATCAGGCTCATCACACGTTGCTTTGGCCTTTTGAGTCGGTTAACTGTATGTATATCTGGGAACCGTTTAAATGGTAATCAGACAAGTGTATGGGAAACTACAGATGGATGATAATCAACCCATTGAGGCTTGTCTGATTACATGCAGTTTGGTCTTGCCAATATGTTCTCTTGTCGTGTCTTTATGTGGTTAACAACTGTGCACTGAATTGATGCAGCCACTGAAGAAGGGAGGAGGAGCGGGTGGTCAGATATGGATGGCCTGCGGCGCCAGGTTCCACCTCCAGCTATAAATGCAGGCAGCCTGGCCAAACAGAAGTCGCCTATCAGACATGACCAATCGACCTCGAAAGATGCTATGGTAAGTTGTTTAGAGTTGCTATTTCATCCCATCTGTCTGTTGTTGCTAGGAAAATATGCAGACCAGTGAAGTGGTTTTTGTGTGCATACATACATACATACATAAAACTGGCCTGTAACACCTGACCCTTAAATGACGTGTAGTTCTCCAGTTCGACTTTGTTGGGACGGTCAAGCGGGTCCTCAAGGCGACCTGCTGTCTCTAGCAGCCGGGAGCCGAGCATGGACGCGGACCAGACGCGCAGCCGCACGACGGACGCGAGCCCGGGGGCGTTCCAGCGGTCGTCCGCCCCGCGGTGGAGCCCGCAGGTGGGCGACTCGTCGGACACGAGGGGGCGGTCGTCCTCGGGCAGGCACCAGTCGTCGAGCGCCAAGAACTACGAGTCCACGGTGAGGGGCATCCAGGGCCTCAACTTCGACGGCGACGACAACAACAGGAACCACTACTAGAGGCTGCGGCCCGAGACGGAGGAGGAGGAGGCCGGGCAAATAAGAGGTGTGGTCTGGCGGGGCGGGCGCGCCGTGGTCTCTTCATAGCGATGGGATGGATGGGATGGAATGAACGAACGAACGGTGTTTGGTGACGGCGGTTGGTTTGCTTGGCCGTTTTAATTTGTACAGTTTGTTTTCTCCCCTTTGTTGTGCGTTAATTTAGTTTCTTGATGATGAAAGATGGATGATGTTGTATCTCGGAGAGATGTATGCAGGCCGCTCGTTTTTTTTTTCTTTCAAATTAAAATGGCGACTGCCCGCGTGCGAATATATATACATGTGTTTTAAAGTTGGCGAGACTGAAGAGTCGATTCTGTTTGCAAAGCTGAGATGATTTGAGTGCCAAGGATATGTGCATTTCGATTTATTTCGTCGAGGCCGAGAATTGCTGCTGTTTATTTGTAATATACTTTGTGCAAGGCATATCAAACCTTTTTCTTTTTTGGCTTGGCAGCAGCAAATTTCTTTCTTGAGATGAGAAAATGAAGTAGCAGCAAATTCAGCACCTTTTTTGTTGTTTTTTGTTGTTGAGGAATTTGAATAATGGAATATATTGTATTATGAGAAAGAAAGATTGCAGGAGGTTTTGTATCAAATATACTTCCCCAACCAAATGAACTTTGCTACACCATCAACTTGGAACTTTTCATCTCAAGAAATAAATAAGATAAATACTTACGTAAAACTCAGCACATTTTTATCATCAATTTTTTAGAGCATTTTTTATCGTCAAAACTCAGCACCGTTTTTCTACTTTTTTTTTTTGAGTAACTCTAGTTTTGCTTTTTTTTTAGTAGAAGCGCCTTTTGTTTTTAGAATGACACATGGGGCTTTGGTTGATACGATGATCCGTTCGAGTCCGTGGGCCTCGTGGCCCGGCCCAGCCCAGAGAATACGGGACGGGAGGCGAAAGGAAACTCCCCGCGAAATTAACCACAGCCTGAAAAAACAAAAGGGAAAAAAAATCTATTCTTTCTTCATCTTCTCCGATCTCTCTCTCCAGTCTCCACCCCCACCCTCACCGGCTCCGATCCCCATGGCCTGGCGGCTCGCCCTCTCCAAGGTACTCCCTCCCTCCCTGCCTCCGGGAACAAGATTCCTCTTCCGTCCCCTTCCGTCCGCCGCAGGCGATCCACCCCCGTCTCGGGAGCTTGGATCGGCCGCGCGGCCGGCTAGGGTTTATTCGACCCCCGCCGCCGCAATAGATGGATAGATCTTACCGCGCCGGCCTATGAACGAAAAATACTCGGGCCCGGTGCCCGTCGAATCCTCTTGCTCATTGCACTATACAGACTAGTGGTAGTAGGCTAGGTTAATTTTGAAAAATAAGGCTGGAATCTGTAGCAGATGGTGCTTAGAATTTCTCGCCCTTTTTATTCAGAAATCAGATGATGCAAATCCAAGGCAGGTGTCTCGCCCACTTTTCAGGGATTTCTTTCTTTCTTTGTTTGTACCCTTATCGCTTGCTCTGTTTGGCATGCCGTGCTTCTTGTATTGTCACTGATCCAAGGCTATGAAAAGATGCCGGAGATTTCACTGTTAGATAAAGGCTAAAAGCCACTCCCTCTCTTCACAAATATAACATGTTTTTTTATAACTTTTTTTCTGAATCGGATGTATATGGACCACGTTTTAGAGTGCCATTGCACTCATTTCAGTCTGTATGTTGTCCGAATTGATTGAAATATCCTAAACTTCTTATATTTATGTCACACGAACCTGCTCTTTTATTCAATTCTGGGAGCTATTGGCCTCGTTGGACTCATGCTGCCTTTACTCATGCAAATAGAGCTTGGTAGTATGTTTTAATCTCCACTTGAGCTTCCATGTTCCATGAGTCACCTGATATGTGAATAACCTTGTGTAATATCTTGATTTTTTTTTAAATATATTTTAGTTAAGTCGTTTCAGATCTTTCTTTATCCCTGTCGCTATTGAGATAGCTCCGCTCAACTCAAACGTCGAGTGCCGTATGTTTTAACTTCTGTTCGTGTCGCAGGCTGGAAGGCGGTCGTCGAGTGTGATCTACAATGAGCTAGCGAGTACAAGTGCTTTCAGGACACCTGCAAATGGCACTGGTATGCCCTCCCCCCTCTCTCTCTCTTCCAAGGACAAACCGATGCTCTTATGTGGAAACAAGCTCCTGGTTTCATTGTGCCGAGCATTTCTTTCTATTAGCGTGGCAGAAAGAGTATGTTTGAGTGTTTCCCTTTGTGTAAAAAACCGTATCTTACTCTATTCCATGTCTCGTGCTTCAGTTGTTGCTCATGAAAGAAATCCTACTGTCTGCAAACTGAGGTTGGGTGTTCTCATTAATGCAGGTGGAGTTCTTAAGGCGCTGCAAGAGAGGTACCGATCAAGCTATGTCGGTAGCTTCGCGCGCAGGCTACGAGACTTTGACACGCCAAGTGACGCCTCCCTTCTTAAAGAGATCTACAGAAGTAACCCAGAAAGGGTCGTGCAGATCTTCGAGAGCCAGCCTTCCTTACATAACAACTCTTCGGCTCTCTCCCAGTATGTGAAGGCTCTTGTCGCCCTTGACAGGCTGGATGAAAGCCCGCTGCTTAAGACATTGCAAAGAGGTAGTGGTCTTTACTGCCTCGCCTCAATTGATCGATTTGTGTAAGACACAAACCTGCTGTCTGTTCAAGTGTGTCCTTCATCCAACGCACTGAACATAATACTGTTGTTTTAGGACGCATCTTTAGCTAGTGGGTTTCTTTTATGATATACACATACCGTTTATGCTCTCATATTTTGATATTAACATTCAACATGATCTAAACACGCAGGAATTGCTAATTCAGCAAGGGAGGAAGAAGGGCTTAGTGGCATACCAGCATTTCAAAGTGTTGGCCGTACAACAAAAGATGGGGCTCTTGGTACTGCTGGTGCACCGATTCACATGGTTGCATCAGAGACAGGCCAATTCAAGGAGCAGCTTTGGCGTACTTTCCGGAGCATTGCGCTCACTTTCCTAGTAATCTCCGGCATCGGGGCTCTGATTGAAGATAGAGGAATTAGTAAAGGTTTGCCATTCTGAAGTAGGATGGCTGTATCATGATCCTTATTCAGTGTCAACAGTAATCTCTATTGACTTTGAATTATATATACAGGCCTTGGATTGCATGAGGAGGTTCAGCCAAGCTTGGATTCGAGCACAAAATTCAGTGATGTCAAGGGGGTTGATGAAGCTAAAGCTGAACTTGAGGAAATAGTTCACTACCTACGAGATCCCAAGGTGAAGTTCTATCGCTCTGCTGTTTCCATCCACCAGTGAATTAGGAAGATATTAACAGCTGGGTAATGATACTGTAAACAAACATATCTACCCCCAACGAGGCTATTATAATAAACAATTAAACATGCTGTGCTGTAGTGAAATTTAAAGACAGACACAGTTTAGTTAGTACCAAATCAACTGGTCTGCTACATGATAAATTGATACTTAAATCATGTCATGCCTCCTTTTCCCCTCTATTTGTTGTGATTTTTAGCCTGCGGAAGAACTGCATTTCCTATCTAATATTTTTCATCCTGATCTTCTAGAGAAACTCGATAAATGGTAAAAGTTATTTCAAGGCTCTCCTGCCTTTCTTTTGAAGCGTTTGCGCCCCTTTACTTTGTACTAGTAGCTTTTTAAGTCTTATACATAGAATGAAATATACTATTGCTTTTGTCATGACATTGCGCCTTTTATACAGCTTCTGTAGTGCTGAGCTGTTAAACCAAGTTTTGCTTAAAGATGTGTGGAGTGTTTCATGTGATGTGCCCTTGTTCTTGTATAAGTATTCACCAGCACCTTCCATGCTTTGCAGCGTTTCACACGCCTTGGTGGCAAGCTTCCAAAAGGTGTTTTGCTTGTCGGCCCACCCGGGACAGGGAAAACCATGTTGGCAAGGGCCATCGCTGGGGAAGCTGGTGTTCCTTTCTTCTCCTGCAGTGGCAGTGAATTTGAGGAGATGTTTGTGGGTGTCGGAGCAAGAAGAGTGAGGGATCTCTTCAGTGCAGCAAAGAAGCGGTCTCCTTGTATAATTTTCATTGACGAAATTGATGCGATTGGTGGGAGCAGAAACCCAAAAGATCAACAGTATATGAAGATGACCTTGAACCAGTTGCTTGTTGAGCTGGATGGCTTTAAGCAGAATGATGGGATAATTGTAATTGCAGCAACAAACTTCCCCCAGTCACTGGATAGAGCCCTTGTAAGGCCTGGGCGGTTCGACCGTCATATCGTGGTTCCTAATCCAGATGTTGAGGGCCGACGCCAAATCCTGGAGACTCATATGTCGAAGGTAAATAATCCTTTATTATCACATGCATCTTATTCTGTTAGTAATAACACTTGGTTGATTTTTTCCATCCACATTAGGCGGCTGACTCTACCTTTTCTCCCTGATGAACTGCAGGTGTTGAAAGCCGACGATGTGGATCTGATGACCATTGCCAGGGGAACACCTGGTTTCTCAGGTGCAGACCTTGCAAACCTGGTGAACGTGGCTGCTCTCAAGGCTGCCATGGATGGGGCAAAATCTGTTTCTATGACGGACCTCGAGTTTGCCAAGGACAGGATCATGATGGGCAGCGAGCGCAAATCAGCAGTGATATCCGACGAAAGCAGGAAAATGACTGCATACCATGAGGGAGGGCATGCCCTCGTTGCAATACACACGGCCGGTGCTCACCCTGTCCACAAGGCCACCATTGTTCCGAGGGGAATGGCTCTGGGCATGGTTACACAGCTGCCAGAGAAGGACCAGACCAGCGTGTCGAGGAAGCAGATGCTGGCAAGGCTGGACGTCTGCATGGGAGGGCGCGTGGCCGAGGAGCTCATATTCGGGGAGAGCGAGGTGACGTCCGGCGCGTCGTCCGACCTCAGGCAGGCGACCCGGCTGGCCAAGGCCATGGTGACCAAGTACGGCATGAGCAAGCGCGTGGGCCTCGTGGCCTACAACTACGACGACGACGGCAAGACCATGAGCACGCAGACGCGGGGCCTGGTGGAGCAGGAGGTGAAGGAGCTGCTGGAGACGGCCTACAACAACGCGAAGACGATCCTCACGACACACAACAAGGAGCTGCATGCGCTGGCGAACGCCCTCATCGAGCGCGAGACCCTCACCGGCGCTCAGATCAAGAACCTGCTGTCGCAGGTGGACAGCAGCAGCGACAGCCAGCAGCAGCCTCAGGCCGCCGAGGCTCCACAGCAAACGCCGGCCGCCCCGGCCTCGCCCCAGTCTCCAGCAGCAGCAGCTGCGGCTGCCGCAGCAGCTGCAGCGCAGCAAGCGGCAGCTCAAGCCAAGGGAGTCGCGGGCATCGGTTCCTAGCCACACAGGGCAACAAAAGAACATCAATCCAGCAAAGTGCCATTAATTAGCATGCCGTTTTTTTTTTATGGACAACAGGGCAAATTCTTAGCTGCCGCTGAAGAGAGCATCTGTACTCTGTAGTAATTTAGCTAGTTGGGAGTACAATTTATATGTGTTCCTGGCTGTTGGTATGATGCAGCCTCAAGAAGAAGAAGAAGAAGAAGAAGAAGAAGAAGAAGAAGATCCATTCATGGCAGGGGATCTGCTGATTCATGTCAAGGAGATTTTGTAATCTCTGCGTTAATTAGACCTCTTATCATTTGATCATCGCGACGTATCGTATGTCGCAATCTTGGATAAGTTGTATCGCGTCGTCAGTTATACTTCAGTTTCAGTTTAGACGGCCCTCTATGGCAGCTTTTTTCGATGTTAAAAGCTCACCAGGAATGCCATGGCATTGTAGATCATCGCCTGGTACTCTGCTGTTTCCTTTCTATATGTCTGCATGGTGATTGATTCTTGATGCAATTGCATCAGGTTCTTGCTGGTGTTGATGTTTTTACCTTTGACATGTGTAGATCACCTTGTGATCACAGCAGTGGTGGCTAGTGTGCAACAGCATTCTGTCTCCAAAATTTATGGAAGTATGAATGAATGGAACCGGCATTCGCAGGCCTGGTCGGTGGGCTTGTCGTAGGGTTTGGATTTGTCGAATTTTGGAAGGCCCCACTGCGTCCTGAGACCTATAGAGTGGTAAAAAAGAGAGAACCATATCTGCTCGAACCATGTTGACAACATAGTTGAACCATGTTAAGTCTTATTAAATATTTGAAGAAGAAATATATCATCACAACCATAGTAACTAATTTAATGTAATGGAAATTGTAAAAGCAAAAAAGTGCTTCTATGGTAGAATCTGAAATAGCCATGTTAACATAGTTGTACACATGGGCGACACGCCGCGCCCGTCAAAGAGCCCGTGCATGCATGTAGGTTGTCTTTTGATTTGATGAGAAAAGATGCGGCAGTAAATTTGAGGGCGAGCCATTTTTTCCCGTTCTGGACAAATAATCTAAAGTAGATGAGCAACTGAATTATTTTTTCAAATATTGTTAGTACGGTAAATTGGCATAAAAAATGTTTCTGTAGTATACATTTTTTGACCATTTGATATTTGATGCTTAATTTGACGAACTATTCCAAAGCAGATTTGATGGAAATAGTGCTCCTTTCAGAAATTACTATTGAATAAATGGCAATAAGGAACAGATGCTTTTTTTTTTACATTTAAACTCTTTCTCAGTTAGAACAAATTGGTTACAAAATTTCCACAAGTTTTAGCAAATAAAATCAAACCAACAATCGATGCTCGAAGAACCTAGTGGTTTTTTCCTATAGTAAGTGGAACGATTTTACTTTTGCGAAATATATATTTAACCGAAATCACGGATGTATTCGTCAGTTACGGTGATAGTAATCTGAAACAACCAAACGTGAATATATAAAGTGCTATGACATAACATATGTAACACAACTTTTACCACATATAGGAATAGTATTACAGCTAACACGACCATAGTTTAGAAGTTCACAAGCACACAGAGGGGTTGGGCACAAAAGAGATTGATACATAACAGCTAACGCAGCGAACAACTGTTTGGCCGCAGACCTGCAGATGATCAAACATCTCATATCAGCAATTAATATAAATCATTGCTGGATGGCCTTACCATAGTCAAATACTGAGCTCTTTTTAGAATTAGGCGCTTTAAGTTCATCTTTATCTCGCGATCTTTTTTTGCCTTCTGAAGTAGATGTGTCATCCAATGACTAAAAAGAGATTAATAGACTATGAAAGCCAAAATGGTTACAGATAAAAACAACATAAAAAATCTCTATTTCACTAAGTATACCGTATCATCTTTTGCTTCTAAATAAAGGCAGACTTTCGTCGGTGGAGTGCTTAGAAGATGCTGGTGTTGCAACAACACACTTGTATGGTGGATCATGCGTCGGTGGCGTGAGGGATGAAGTGTTGGAAATATGTCTTAGCGGTAATAATATCTGAGTATTGTTTACTTTCAAGTTTATAATTAATTTTTATATTCTATGCTATAAATGATATGGTTCTCAAATCTGCAATAACAAGAGGTCGAGAAGAAAACTCATGAGCACGTCTATGTTATAAACAGTAAAATAAAGATTTCTAGTCTTGTCTCTAGGACTACCTCATGTGTTGATTGATGGTTATGTTTTCCTGATCATGGGCATAACGATAATGTCGACAACATATTGAGAGCGCAATGTTGGTAGAACATTTGTGTTGAATTGTCCCAAGTTGTATTTTATACTAAAGATATGAAATAGTCAAAAGTCTATAGTCCATAACACAAGAAGTTAACATATGCACAATTTGTTAGACCATGAGAGTATCGAATCACTCCATACCGGACATGTGTACTTTGGGGTTGTTCTGATCATCATCCATAATAGGGTGATCGCAACGACAACTCATGGGTTCATCAGAAACATACGATGAGTGACGAGATAACTCAAGACTAGTATTTTGCTCCTGCGATGATAGAGCGATATTCTTAGGTCCCTTTGGGTGACGACATCCATCATCGTGCCCTAACTAACTCACAGCGTCCCAGCGAGCCGACTTGCTACCCCTGTGACCGATTGCTAGCGGTACTGGAGCAAAGCGCGGCGGCGGAGGCACGTGACGACACCCATGATCACAAGGGAGGCCACAAAAGCAGTGCCGCTGGCAATGACCCCCACTTCCCACCCGACGGGCATGTCGTACGTGCTCGGCAGTGGTGTCGGGCGAAAGAAGAAAAAGGGAGGAGGAAGAGAGATAGTGATTGTCGATGTCAAAATCGGCGGATCTCGGGTANNNGGTCCCGAACTATGGATCTAGGATTGATGGTAACAGGGGATGAAGGAGACGGTGTTTACCCAGGTTCGGGCCCTCGTGAGGAGGTACAACCCTACGTCCTGCTTGATTGTATTGAGAAGTATGAAGGTTACAGAGTTGATCTACCTCGAGATCGGATGAGCTAAACCCTATATGAGTGGACTTGTCCCTCTACGAACTAAGCC
>CBMN010754232.1:82-10233 GCA_000582825.1 Hordeum pubiflorum
TAGGGCATATTTCCAACAGCTGATTCATTTGATACTTGCGAGAGTCATGTCGCCTTGAAAAGTGTAGTAGAATATGTACCGGTGTAGATGGAGTGGTTTTGCGCTGAAGAACAATTGTAGCTATCGCTACATAGTGGCAGAGGCAGGGGACAGGTAGGGGTTTTGCCCCTCCCTCCCCAAACTCTTAAACAACACACCTATGTATGCTCCTAATCCTCTATTTGTGAGAGAAAATTAGCTAGATTTAGGTGATTTAGCCCCTCCTAACATTATATGACATGTATGGCCCCCTCTATGTTGAGCTTCTAGCTCCAGCACTTCTACCACACATATTATCATGTGCTCGCAGGGGACATCATGAAATTGAAGAGCGCATTGAAGATGGTGGTGCAGGTCGATAACATAATATTAATGTCATTGTTAGGCCAGTCGGCGCCCATAGTGGAGAAGCTCATTCTCCTCATAAACGTGGTTACGAACGTCGAAAGATTGACAAGCCCCTCCCCGACGTTTGTGTCACATCTCCCTTGGTGACTCCCAGGGAGGCGTCGCTACCATCTCCTGCCCCTCCTTCTTATCTCGTTGCCACAACCAGGTGCCAATGATAGTGGAGGTGCGACGTGATGGAGCCACTTCTTGGGACTCTAGAAGCATCGTGCCTCGGCTGTTTGATGCCCCATGCCACCATCGTACCTAAATGCCAGTCTATTAATAGCAGTGGCAAGTCTTCCTGCACTCATGCCCCCACTACCACCACCAGGCCATTCTCTTTCAGTTCCAACATCTTAAGACAATTGCTAAGTCCCATCGGTGACTACGAGTACGTAAGCAAGATGAATCACCTTTGGTTAAACAATTGCTCGATATGTTTACACGTAACCATTTTATGAAACCATCTTATGATGATTGTCAACCATTCACTCTTGTATACTCAAGAATCTTGGAAATGCACGGGCTAATAGTTCTCATACAGTTTTCCAAGCCTGACACTCTTCTTTCCGTTAATTTAAGTGGTTAATAAGTTAAACACATAAAAGGAATAATTTTATCAATAATTTACCCTAAAATTATAAGTGAAGCTCAAAGAGTAAATATAACTAATAGCCATGCTAAGGCTCTCTCGCTCTCATTACATTATTGTCTTCTATGTTTTGAACAATTAAAAATAAAACAAATTGAATCTTCAAGAAAACTACACACATTATGATAGTAAATAACAAAATTAGCCGAAGAATGTCATACTAGTTAAGGAAGAGGGGGGGGGAACATCTGCAAGCTTAAGACTTTTGGCCTCCTTGGTTTGAAGGGGATACGAGGCATCCCCAAACTTAAAAATTCTCTTGGTCCTTCTTTTCCTATCATCTTTATGTCCTATTTAAACCTTAAAAAGGTTACATGAAGCGATTAGCCCTCCAAAGAAAAAAACTCAAAGCAGAGAAGTGTCGTCTAAAGATAATATGATAGGTCTTTGCCTTGGAGAACGAATAGGGATCTCTCATGTTGGCAAAAAATAATAATCGCTAGATAGTTTGAACATAAAGATGAATATATAGGAGTTGCACCTAAAGGGAGCATTGGTAGGTGCATGTGGGTCCCTCATAGAATCCCATGAAGCCTATCCCAGCCTGCGTGGGACCCACCTTGCTCCCATCTATGCCTTCTCTCCAAGGTATCTTCCTTCGATATCTTACTTTTTCCTGATTTGTTGTAGATATCTTGGAGTTCAAGAAGGTTTATGAATTCACCATCATAAAAAAATCAATTTTGTCGTCGACATTTTTACTAGGTTTGTCCAGAAATTATAGAAGAATACATGAATGATAAGAATTATTTGATTAAACTTCAAAATGGATAGATACATTGTAGAGATAACACTAGTATCGAACTTCTTGAGATGGAGTTGGGATTTTCGAGTGAAATCTCAATGGTGGTGTCACCTGGGGTGAGGTTTTCCTCCCTAGAGGTTTTATGAAGGAACCCACATGTGTTCGGTTGGGGTGGCGGTCTGGCTTCGGGTGATAGCCATATTATGACTTATGTTAGTGTGGGTGACACTGACACGTGCATGCGTCTCATTCTCCCTCCCTCCTTCCCTTCCTCCCTCTCTCTCTCTCTCTCTCTCGCATGCCATGCGTGGAAGCATATTCGCGGATTCCCAAACACAATTTATATGTAGCATAGGTCTCTCTCCCCATATCTCTATCGTTCTCACGTGCGCGAAAAGCATCTGTCACGTCCAACATAGGTATCTTTGTGAACTTTGGTCTGTGTGAACTGCTCTTTGAATTCATGTTAATCTAAGTACTCTTGTCTACCCAACCCCGAAAAGAACAACCTCCTCTTAGGGATGTTTTTATTGGAGGTGAGGCCTCAATTGGTTGAAGTCCTGTGATGGCGTTCGAGGTTCTGCATCACCTTGCAATGTTCCTAAGTTTGCTCATGTGGGATGACTATGGAATATGAGTCCAAGAGGAGGTACAATAGATATCTTAGTGGAACGTTACCATTGGGTGGCATGGTGGCTCTTAGTGTCGAGATTTGACCTCGGTTGCCCGGTGCCCAACAACGGCAGTTTTGACTCTCCTACTTCTACAAGGTGTAAAGTGCGCAAAGGAAAATAGTGCTATATTTCTATGTGTGACAATGGGATTCCTTCGGTTGATCCAACCATTCCTTATTGGTCTTCCCAGCTTGTGCCGGTGGTAGGTATAAAGTTTGGTTGACTGTCACGAGGAATAGCTCATTTCTAGTTATCTTATTAGATACCTTGTTCTTTATTGTGCATATGCACGAGTGTGTGCATCATGTTCTGCATATATGCTCGTCATATTTAACTAAAATATAACTTCTGAAGAATGTAGTAAATGATCTAACATCATTTGGAGTATAAATAATAATGAAGTAGATTGGCGCCATTTGTAGTAATTTATGGCTGCCAACCGAGCTTCAGAGAAAAGAGTTGGGTGATTGCAAGGTGATATTGTATATGGAAGGAGGAGAGGAGTAAGAAGTCCTACCTTTGATAAAAATGACAACGGTGGCGACGACTACAAAAGTAGAAGCTGAGGAGGAGGAGAAGGCTGGCACAATGCGAGATGCAGTGGAAGTGGTGAAAAGGGGTGTCTAAGATGCAGTGTTCACCACGCCAACTGGAAAGGTCATTCCTAGGTTTAGTGGTTGGTTGATATGCATTAAAATTATTGTGCTCACTCATTGCGGTATCAAGGGGGAACTGCTTTGACACCAATGAATTATGGAAATTTTCTTATGGAGATTGTACTGATTATTAGGTGTACACTTCTAGACATTACATGAAGAGTTGCATATGAGATCATGTTCAATAGAATGTGTTTGTCGCCCGGCCACCATGCACATGGTGTGTGTGTGCTAGCAAGATTTGCGTATATATGTTGCAGTCCTAGTGTTTGAGCATGTCCAGCTTAGCCTGCACTAGGTTTCCATTCCATCAATGAATAGACAGATATGGAGTCTCCTAAAAAATTATGGATGCCTCCATAGTGTTTGATAAAAGAAAATAAAAAAGTAGGAAGCGAGTTTCTATAAGTATAGCACTACAACTTTATTTCAGGGAAGATATTTTTTAGGATGGCCCTAGGTCATATGAACAATCCATTTCATGCCAACCGATGGCTGTTATTACTATTACCTCTTATAAGTTAAGATATGGAGAACAATTTTGTGGGGTTAACATGGACTTTTCCCTTTATCTATATAGGGAAATAAATTATTATGTCATGCATGCTACCAAATAGGAATATATTATGCATGATGCTAAAACTTCCATGTCATTATTCTACATGTGAAATCCAAGCTATTATTTCTTTTTCATGATTAGTTAATAGATGATATGTCTTAAACATATATAGGTTTTGTATGTTTCATGTTATAACCTTGTCAAATATGCAAAGTTTTATCATTTATTTTGACTCACCTTTTATTAAAGTTCTAGAGTGCTAGTTCATGTTCTTAGTATTTTTAATTTCAATGAAACAAGTATTTTTGTGCCTCCTAAAAATGCATAAAAAATTGGAGAACACTTTTATGTTAGAAGGAGCTAACAAAAGGAAGAGGCAGCCCAGTGGATGCCCGTGGGAGCCACACGCCTGGCCCACATGCCATTGGTCCTTAGGTGTACGCCAGGGTCGTGTGGGGCTCATATGGGTCACATGCCCTCGATTCTCGTTCCATTCACTATATATAATCCCAAAATTATCTCGCTTTTTTGCCACTTCCACTCGACTTCCAAGGTGATATAATTTGGACCATGTCATTGTACTCTACCGAAGGGCGGAATCGTTGCCTTCATCATCTTGATTGACCCTCACTGGTCCCACGATGAGGAGTAAGTAGTCCATGCTTGTATGTTCAGTCAAAGAGTGGAGTATTAGCTATAGATGTTTGAAAATGAATTTCATTTTATGGATCCATGGATGTAGTTTCCTATATAATATCATCGAATCATATCTTATAATTTGTCACATTTGTGTTAATCATTCATTACTGATGGTTCCATATTTTATGTATTTTTGGAACTCATGTGTTGTCTATTATCTTCGTATATCATGTCCTATTGAGCCAATTACATATTCATATGCATGATTTCGAGCATTCACCCTTTTCACTACAAGAATTGCATAATCTGTTAACTTTTATTAGTTTTCTTTTTCCTTGTGTTTTGTAGATGATGTGGAACTCTCATGCACTTAACATGATGAAACGAACTCAAACAAAGGACATCCAGGTACCAGACTCAAGCATTTTTTCCAAAGTGCTCTATATTAAGATGTAGAACAACATGTGCATCAGTGTCGATCACATGATTTGAATGAGCCCAACTACGTTGAAACCGGAGCTCTATATTAAGATGTAGAACAACATGTGAATCAGTGTCGATCACATGATTTGAATGAGCCCAACTACGTTGAAACCGGAGCTCAGGTGTAAAAGTTATGACCGTTTCCCTGAAGGGTCCAAAGAGCAAAGGCGACCTCTAGTATGGCCACAATTGGTAATATCAGGCCCAAAAACCTCAAAAGGTTGCCCTTTCAGACGGGATTCTTCGCGGATTTCGTCCCCGTTTGTTCCTATGACTTTCTTGGCCATCATGGGATGTTTTGGGAAAGTATTGGGATCACATAGAACCCTTGGATCAAATGAGAGATGCTACATCAATGCAGGAGGATTTGCGAGAGCTCTTATATATACACCTCCAACCCTAGTCACCGCCATCATTTCATTCATCATCTTCATTGTTCACATCTCTCCCCATCTAGCCATCGTCGACATCAAGAGCACTTGGCAGTTGTGGCAAGCGTCCATCACTATTGTTGCAACCTTGGAGAAAGACCGGAAGGGAGCCACCGCCGCCGAAGGAACACCGCCGATGGGTGCGGCCATGGGTCGTTGTAGTAGCGCCATCACCATACCACTATTGCTACTATCACCGTCATCATTGTCTTCACTAACACCTCTTCTCCTTCCTCCATCACGATATCCGTAATGGCTTGTAACAACTCTTGAACCCCCTTTATATGTGATGTTATTTGAGTAATTGTTGGCTATGGGCCAGTCAACTAGTAAGCGATTATTTGATATGCGTCGTTTATTTATGTTTATCTTCTTCGTGTTTTATTTACCTTTGCGACAATTTATTAATTGGAGATGTCCGATCCATTGGTGTAATTGGAGAGATCCAATTCCATAGGCTACCCGTGAAATTGATGGCTATTTGTGCGGGTGACAGGCCTTGATATCTTGAGGAGAACACAGTTATTCTAGGATTCAGGGTTGTACATAAAACTTATTGCCTTCAGTCCGGTCCTTGCGACCTTAATGTCTCTTTGTTATCCGCCGCTGGTAGGGACGGGAAGTAGGATGATTGAGTTATCTCAACATGGCATTGCTTGAGTGACAATGTTATGTGAGGGACCGTCCACTATCAGTTGATTATCAAACCCTATACAGATTTATTATTTTGTGCCCTCCATTCCTTAGTAGTGCTCCGTTTTACCCATGGCATCTAACTTACCTCCCTTTTCCCCTCCCCTACTATCCACATGCTCACAAGACCCCAGACGGAGCCTTGCCATAGGTTCAAAGAAGTATACCATTACCTGCTCAGTTACTGACATGTGAGGACAGATATGTTAGGACATGTGGGATGTGTATGTCAGGTGGGCCGATTATGACTAGTGGGACCTGGCTCGGTGACCTATAAATTTCTTTTGCCTAAATTAGCATGACCCCGAGTGAGCCGCCACATCCCCTACCCAGCCTACCTCGTTGCCTCCGTCATGCTCCCTAGCAGCCCCACCACCCACTCCGACTGTCTACCTAGGCGCCGATGGCGCAACGAAGTGATTCTACGAGGTAGCCCTTCCTCCCATATGCCAAAACATTCTAGATCATTGGCGATCGGTACGTCTCTAATCGAAACCCTAGCAATTAGGAATCATTTATAAGTTGATTGTATGGGCGATTGAGGAATTGAATTGTCGTGTATTGAGTTGGTCCAGTTTACAATCATTATGGATGTTTATTTAGGATTGGATCCGAATAATTGACTTTGGTTTTAGTTCTTTGATTTGCAAATCTGGTCTTTGATTGATGGAAAGCAGATCCGAGCTGGAAGAGGCGATGGATTTGTTTTGTGCTGGGGATGAGCTCTTGCTGGGCAAGTGCAAGGAGGTATGCTCCTGGTTTCAAAGCGCGAAATCTCTTGTGATGCACTCGCTTGGCTGGCAGTGGAAGTGATGATGAACGATCGAATGTGGTTACTTCCTAAAGGCAAAGGGGACGTCCCAATTGAGATTCGCATGTGGGCAATGATAGAGGTGATGGAGTCTCCGGATCATCGACATCAAGCCCACTGGTCTCGCCGAATCCAGAGGCGGAAGGGCCGGTGAATTTGCATATTATTCAGGTCATCGATGAGGAAACAGAGGAGGAGGATAGCGACGAGGAGAAATATGAAGATGAGGAGTCCTGTCAAGGGGGGTTGGAGATCATCGCTCATCCTGGTCAAAAGACATGGATTTAGTGTTTAATGTGGATGAAGAGGATGAGCAGATGGTTGACCAGGAGCAGTTGGAGGCTGATGCTGGCAAGGATCTAGCACTGGTCACCGTGGAGGCCAAGGCTGGCTACAAGAATGCCCCGATAGTGGTGGAGCAGTATGAGTTCACTATACAGTTTGAGCAGAATGCTCAACGCTCCAACCGTCGCCTGGCTTGCCATCTAAAGCGTATCAAATAGTTTATTTTGTTGCTTCTAGCTATTGCTAAGGATCCAACATTTGGATGCCCTTTTAACTGAAAATAGTATGTTATTTCAATGTGTTTAATCAGTAGTTAGATGCTATGTTTTGGATTCATACGTTGAGTGGGTTTTGCATGTTCAAACAGAGTGCAACATGCAAAAATTTCCCAAAATAGCAACATGCAAAACTTACCAAAAACAACAACATGCAAAACTTACTTCAAATGGGGTCAAACTTGCAATGTTATTTTTCTAAACTTATGGTATTGCAAGTTTATGATTTTCCCACATACTAGTGCACACAAGAGAGGTTCATGCACAAGGGTTTGAAGTTTTTAGGCTTTTTCACTTACATTGTTTTTTTCCAAAATGGGGTCAAACTTGCAATGTCAACCATCCATCCATACCAAATGGTTTGGAATTTAAAATTTGGTGCTCCCAAGTGGATGCACCACGAATATTAGAGAATAAAATGATTTTTTCCAATTTTCTGGACCAAACTACATCACAACTGTAGTTCAAATTTAAGCAAGTTCTAATAATTCACTAAAAATCCAGTAAATATAACAATAATACTCTGAAATTCATGAAACTTGGTCAGTGGGCTTCCAATGTGGTCTAATTTCTATGAAAAATGAGAATACCAAATTTTCTAACTTATTTCAGGTACTTCCTTCACAAAAAAGTAATTTTTGGCACTTGGAAAATGAAAATAACAATTTTATTACAGAAAAATATTTTTCTTATGGAAACATTGTTCACAATGGTAACACCCATGGTTGCGCCAAATTTGAACATGTTATCATGGACTATGCCATGGAAGTGGCTAGTGCCATGGGCATATGCCTTGAAATCGACGCAACTTCATACTAGATAGGCCATTTTGTGAAGAGTTTTTTCAAAGCTTGTGGTATCATAAGCTTATGATTTTTCCCACTTATTAGTGCACGCAAGAGGGCTTCATGCACAAGGATTTGATTTTTTAGGCTTTTTTCATTTTCTTTGATTTTTTCCCAAATGGGGTCAAACTTCAATGTTGACCATCCATACCAAATGGTTTGGAATTTCAAATTTGGTGCTCCCAAGTGGATGCACCCAACATTAGAGCATAAAATGTTTTTTTAGTTTCTGGACCAAACTACATCACACTTGTAGTTCAAATTTGAGCAAGTTTTGATAATTCACTGGAAATCCAGTAAATCTTTGAAATATAGAAATAATACACTGAAATTCATGAAACTTGGTCACTGGGATTCCAATATTGTTTGATTTATATGAAAAATAAAATACCAAATTTTCTAACTTATTTCAGGTACTTCCTTCACAAACAAAGCCATTTCTCGTACTTGGAAAATGAAAATAATAATTTTTATTACAGAAATAATATTTTTCCTTTGGCAATATTGTTCACAATGGTAACACCCATGGTTGTGCCAAATTTGAACTATTCTTTGATTTTCTTGAAAATGAAAATAATAGTAGTGTGCTCTAGTTTGTTGAGATAAATTGTGAAAATTATGTCACAACTTGTAAAAAATGTACTTTTATTATAGCAAGACAATCTATGCTTACTTTGTAAAGGAGATTATCAAATATCACAAATATCAGATCATCTCCTTCACAAAGCGAGCATTGATGCTCTTATTAAAATAGAAGTAGTTTACTGCATCTGGACCTCTTTGCTATTTAAGATGGTCGGCGAGGCTCTCGCGTGGCGATGTGGGACTAAACCACATCGTTCAGTACGATGTTGTGGGCAAGGGGGGTGCTTGGGCGACATTCGTGGGTTGGCATTTCAGGTAATCCAATCGAAGTAAAAATGTTTGTGTTTTCGTAAAAATCCATTAAATTCACACTTATTTTTTGAGACGGTTTAGAATTTTTTTATCAAAATTTAATTCAAAATATATCCAAATAAAAATAAAAGGAAAGAAATAAAAGAGAGAGAGAGAGAGGGAGGGAGGGAAGATAACTTACCTAGCGGCCCAACACTGCATAGCCCAGCCCACCTAGGGGCAACCCCGTCTTCAACCTCGCGCCTAGTAGCAGAGGGCGACGCGTCCGAGAGCGCCTATTCCTGCTGCGTGCCTTTGAGGCCTTCTTCGTCCCCAACTCTATGCCAAGAGACAAGCACAATACCACTAGTTCAAACCTATCTAATAACCATCACTTTCCCCTCCTCTTGCTCACTATCCAACCATGACCGAGAATGCCATGACCACTCCAAAGTCATCCAACGTATCCATTGTGCGCTCCAAGCCTAAGCACCATGTCGTTTAGCTCCGCGTAGACACCACTAATTTATATGACGAAGATCGCTAAACCGGACGCCCTGAATAGCCGCCATCGTCGCCTTCTTCGTTGTCTGTAGCCTCGGACGCCGCTATCGATTCGTCGCCTACAGCCCATCCCGAAGCTCCCTAATGTGCTCCACAACCTTACCGTGAGCTCCACAGGTTTTCTCGCTCTCCTTGTCAACTTTTTTGTGTCGTACTATCATTAATCGCGAACTCCCTTTACTAATCCCACATGATCTTATGAAGACGCTACGGTGAGCATTTGGTCATGTGACCGTGGCAAACTGCAATGCAAGTAGCCATAGAACAACACCAGCACAAAAACTCGTTCGAACCCGTGCTATAGCTTGGTTGCCTACAAACACCATAATCCGGCCACGATGGTACTCACCCACTACCTTCATCTCCGTCCACCCCCGGCCACCCTGATGCCACCCCTCGATGCGCAAGAGCACCAGCTACTGGTAGAGGCCAAGATATTGTCCAACCATCGTTGGAATCGGTTGATACGTATCCAACGTATTAATAATTTATAAAGTATTCATGCCATAATTACCTATGTTTACAATACTTTTA
>CBMN010754239.1:0-17925 GCA_000582825.1 Hordeum pubiflorum
TGCGTAGGTCGGATTTTTTTTGTTTTCTGCTGCGTTCCCTAACAGAGGCCACTGTAGCCATGCGCGCCCTGACTGCGGTATCGGGGGCATTGTTGACACGTTGCCCGTTAAGTCACCGCCCTGTGGAGCATGGTGACATGACGGGCGCTGACCTGCCGGCTAGGCGGCCTGGCGACTCCGCCTCGAGCCGTCCGGCTTGTCGCAGCCGGCCTTGCGGAGCCGGACTACAGGGGGAGGCGGCTCGCCCTGTAGTCGTTTTTTGAAAAGCGGGAGTAATGACCCGCCTGAGGCTACCCCGGGGTTATCCCCCCGTCACTTTTCCTTTTTTATTTTCTTTTATTTTTTCCGTTTTCATTTTATTATTGTTTTTTCTATTTTCGAATATTTTTAAAATTTCAAAATATTTGTGAAGTGATGAGCATTTTTTAAATACATGGATTTTTAGCGAAATCATGAGTTGGTTTTTAAAATTCGTGAATATTCTCTTAAATCATGAACATTTTCTGAAACCATGATTTTTTTTTAAAGCTCACATACATTTTTGTGAAAATGTGAACACTATTTTTAATCATGAACATGTTTGCGAATTCGGGAACTTTTTTTGATATCTTGAACATATTTTGAATCATGAACATTTTTTAGATTCATGACCATGTTTATATATCATGGACATTTCTTAAATCGTTATCATTTTAGACAAATTCACGAACATTTTATAATCATGAATATTTTTAAAATTCATGAATATTTTTTAATTCCGTGAAGACTTTTTTTAGAAATTTGTGAACATTCTGAAATTTTTCTGAAATTTTAGAACTTTTTGATATCCCAAATTATTGAAAAAAGGAAAAAATAAAAGAAAAAGAAGGAAAAAAACAGGTGACGTCCCGGCCCGCACATTGGTCGACCCAGATGGGCGCCAAGGGGAGCAAGGGGTGCACGCTTGCTTCATTCCCAGTGCGTTATGCGCCCAATTGGAGCTCCCCCTTGGGAGCAGTGGGCCGATTACGACTCTTGTCAAGAGGTTTTGAGGAAAGCTATTGTGGTGGTTTTTATTGATCTGGTATCACACTTTCATCATCAGCTAGAACACACACGGATAAAATCTGGAGGTTCTTGCCAAGAGTGATTCCCCTCACTAAATCTAGCAAGATTATGAGCTGCTTTATTAGCTTACCTAGGGTAGTGCGAGAAAATTACACGTGTGAAATTGCGTCAGAAAAGTACATTCTTCGTAGATAGCTGCTGCCACGCCTAAGGAATTACCACCATTTTGCATGATTTCCACAACTTCCCCGCAATCACTTTCGACTAGGAATCTGTTGCACCCTACATTCCTTCAATGATCAAACTATCACGAAGTGCACACGCTTCGGCTGTTGCACCCTACATTCTATGCAATGATCAAACCATCACGAATTGCACACGCTTCGATAGTTGACAATGTATCAATGAATGGCAGACCCAAGCTACCTCCAACAATTGGAGCTCCTGTACAGTCACGAATAATTGCCCCCGTCCGCCTTGTTCCTGTTTCCTCGTCAAAAGCAACGTCCACATTTTATTTCACAAATCCCTCTGATGGTTTACTCCAACCATAGGTGGCTTTGTTTTATTGTTTTTTAATGACACAAATATAACCGTACCATCATTGTCAGGGAATTTGTTTTCAAAGTTGCTTTCATTTATTGTTTTTCACATAGTCCAGAAAAATTGCACCCCGAGAGTATCAATTTGCATTCATTTATTAGAGACATTTGTAGCCAGTCTCTTACATATCACCAGAGAGGAAAATATTATCGTGCTCCCTCTCGTACCATAAGACTCCCGCCCAGTTCTCGCTCACTATTTCCCAGCATGCCCCGCGAGCCTCCCCCCACCCCCCGGAAATACATTACTCCATTTTTAGAATATTGTAGGGTACATTGTATTTATCACTATTTGTGTTAAGTTGTCAAACAAACACATAGAGCAACGGAAAATGGTCCTAGTTTACGTTGCCAGGAGGTTCCTTTGTTCGTATCGGTTGTATAGTATTCTCCTTCTGATTTATGCATTTTTGATCGATTTTTTTGTCTGTTTTATTTATTCCTTCCTCGCATACATGTACTAACATGGATGTTCGAATATAACTCTTATGTTTTCATACACACACGAAAAATTGTATTTTTATTTTTTATGATTTTGAACATGTTTTAATTTTTTGAATATTTTTTTAAAACTTATGATCATTTTTAAAAAATTCTGTGATTTGTTAATAAATCCTTAACATTTTTAAAATTTGTGCACATTTTTCACAAATTTCTGTGAACATCTTTAAGAAACAAACATGAAGAAATGAATAAAAAACCTGAAAAGACAACGGGTAAAAACCAAATAGAAAGCAAAAGAAAATAAAAAAAACAAGATGAGAAACTTCTAGAACCTTCCTAGAACTGGGGAAATCTGACCCATAACCCTGCCAAAGATGCAAACAAATAATAATGGTAATAATGCTTGATGCTAATTGGGCCGGCCTAGTTGCTCGCTCATGTTGCTCAGCGTGTGTGTTTGCCCGTCATCTTGTCGCAAAGAGTCACACTCTGAAATGAGAGTTGCTATGTGCTGCATTATGTGACAAATTGCATTTAGCGCTTAACGAGCATTCATAGTTTTTTTTTACTCAGTTTTCAGTCGGTTATTCGTTTTGGTTTTCGGAGGTAAAAAAAACACTAGATTTATAAAAAGGTGTTTTTCCCGAAAACATGAACATTGTTTAAAAATGTTCTGAGACAATTTGTCCCACAGTTTTTTTAGGCTTATTTGGTCCACAGTTAAGCGGCAACAAATAAGCCCACGAATTGCCATTATTTTCATCCATGGATGCACGTCAGGCAAGGCCCATCTGCCCCGCGGCCCGCGGCCCACGGCGCGGCGGAACCCCCCGACAGACAGAGCCGCAGGGACGCGCAGAGTTCCGGCTCGTCGTTGTTCTCCGCCGCGGCCGGGTTGGGGCTCAGAATCAGATCAGTTCGTGTTTGGCATTTGCTTGCCTAAACGGCTAAACCCCTGCCCTCCGCTACAAACCAAACGCAAACCCCACAAATCCCCTTCTTCTCCCCTTCTTTTTTCTTTCTTTCTTTCCCCCCAAGCCAGCCAGCCCGCCCGCCAGCCATGCTCCGCCTCGCCGCCGCGAGATCGCGGGCCCTCCTCCTGCCCCGGGCCGCCGCCGCCCTCGCCTCCATCGCCGCCCCCTCCTCCTCCTACTCCTCCTTCGCCCGCGGCGCCCCCTCCTCCTCCTCCTACGCCTACCGCGCAGCCTCCTCCGCGGCCGCCGCCGAGGCGGCGGCATCTGGCGCTGGCGCGGAGGCGGGCGCGGCCGCGGCCGCGGCGGCGGCGCCTCCTCCCGCGGCGCGCAAGGGGTGGGTCAGGGGCCTGCTCAAGTTCGGCATCTTCGCTGCCTTCGCCGGAGCCATCGGCGGCGCCGGCTACGCCACCCACGGTGTGATCCCCGCCGCCGTGATCTCTTCCTGGGCACTTCCTTTTGGGGGTTCTGCGTTTGCTCCGCGCTCTCACTTTTGTTTGACCTTGCCTTGTCTGTTCCTTCCCGTCTGTTTCAGCCTACTCGCTGGCCGAGGTTGACCAGAAGACCCTGGAGTTCAGGAAGGAGATGACCACCCCAATCCCCGTCGCGGAGGACGCTTCAGAATTCGAGGTAATTAACCAATGCCGCGCCATCTTCCGATCATTGCCTTTGCCTCGTTGCTTGCCGGAGTAATTTCGCTAGGGGCAATAGGGTACCTGATTCGCCTATTGGCAGCTCTGTTCGTTGTAAACTTGTAATGTAACAAAGCAGTCCAACAAAGCACTGACAGTAAGAGGTCCAAGGGTAAGCATCTCTAGCGATACAGAAACGTGCAACATATTTTTAAACTATGTTCTTTCACAAGGTCTATGATCTCCAAAATCATCAATGTACTTATATGTGATACAGAAACAAATGGAGATTGTGGGAATAAACTGCAGCTAGCAGCCTTGTTGTGTATCGAACTATGTCTAATACTAGAGTGTCTGCTTTGTTTGTGCAGAAATTTCGGGCTAGGGCTTACGAAACAGCTATGAAAGGTACAAGCTAGGGCATCTTCCTTCTTTTATTATTGTTATTATTATACTTGTCTTCTTTTTTTCTACTTCCTGAAATATGTTTTCCTTTTGGACGGCAAGATTGCCATATTACAGTTTTTACTCTCTTGCTGTTTGTTTTCTACCTCCTCTCGCTGCTTTCCTCACTTGATACTTTTGTACACTTGATGGAACAGTGGTCTGACGAAGATTATAGTAATAAGTAATAAATTAAAAGAATTGTCCTCAGTGAATGCAATGAAGATTGGAATTGAATACAGTTATGCTGATACTCCCTCTGTTCCACAATAGATGCTGTTCTAGCTTTCACATTTTCTTCCTAAATAGGTGTCATTCTACGATTACGAGGCAATTCTTGCCATATTTTCCTTTGCATACCCCAAAAATTTATTATTCACAAGGTCATTCACTACTATGACTAGACTAGCACCCACCCATCCAATAGTGATAAGTGAGGTAACTAAGGATGGGAATGTGGTATTTCGGATACATGCCATGCAGCCTTGGTGGGATGGGGTTTTAAAATCTTAGAATGACATGTTTGTGCAACAGATGGAGTACTTCTTGAATACATACCATATAGTCAAAATTATTCCTTGAGCTCCAGTATACCTTTTTTGTTTGGTACCTTGTTAATACTTCAGATACATTCCATGCAGCCTTGGTGGGATGGGACTGTAAAATCTTAGAATGGCATGTTTGTTCAGCAAATGGAGTACTTCTTGAATACATAAATACAGTCAAAATTATTCCTTGAGCTCCAGTACACCTTTTTGTTTGGTACCTTGTTAATACTTAATACTAGTCCTGTACATTTTGGTACTGCAGTTCCTGTTGCAGCGATAGAGCTTTACCTGGAAATTAGAAGCAGAATTGAAGCTCATGTTGTGGTTTGTAACGAATTATAATATTTCCATTTTTTATCTTACAGTTGTATTTCTAGTAAATTTTAATAATCACACCAAATATTTGTTTGACAGGGCTTTACTGAACCCGCATCAGACAAACTGTTGCCAGATTTACATCCGGACGACCAGAATATCTTCACCCTAGTTGTTGATCTCAATGACACTCTTGTATACTCTGATTGGCAGGTAGAGTGAATGAAATATTTAGTCCTGTTGTTTGATTGTTGATTTTTTCCAGTACTATAACCCAATCTTAGGATTTGATGGGAATGGGGTACTATGATATATGGTCTGATATTTATGTTATAAAAAAAGGACTTCAAGTCCATGTGGGTGGTAATGTGCAGCTTGTTTTCCTTGCTGTCAGATAATGTGCTAACAATTGCAGCACAATATAACTTAAATGAAACCATCTCTAATTGAAGGAAAACTAATCTTATTTTCATCTCTTATTTTCCTAACTATTTGTGTACAACTTATAAATAGGATTCCTATCTTTTCATTTGGTTGGACGAGACTAGCACCTGCTGTGCTACAGTGCGCGTGAACAGTAGCTCTTCCCATAACTTGGGCTAGGGGCTTGGTACACTACCATGACAGTTAAGCATTACCCAAACGAAGCAGATATTTGTGCCTAGGCATGTAACATGCTCATGAGATTTTCCATTGTCACATCCAGGGTTCGTTTGCTTGGTTGTGTTTAGGCATGTAACATGCTCATGAGATTTTCCATTGCCTTATGATAACATAGCAGGATGAGGGTTGAACTCAACTCATCTTACCTATGTTGCTAACCATCGCATGGGATAATTCATAAATTGTCTTTCATTTCTTATCCTCTTTGTATTTTCCTATTTGTGCAATTCAGGAGTATCAATGTAATGTTTTCCCTCTGTGTAAAGCGTGAGAGAGGTTGGAAGACATTCAAGAGACCAGGAGTTGCAGCTTTTCTGCAACATATGTCAACCATGTATGAAGTTGTTGTATATTCTGATCAACTGCAAATGGTAAGTTGTTTTTAACTTATCCTTCAGGTAGACTGTTATGTTAATACCCTAATGTCTACATGTTTCATTTGTAGTATGTGGACCCTGTGGTTGAAAGGTTGGAGACAACGGCTGGTCAAATACACAAATTGTCAAGGCCTGCAACTAAGTACCAAGATGGTAAACATTATCGGGTATGGAGACTGCCTGGCTTTACTATTTGAGTACATAAAGAATAAAACATTGTCAGTAATAGTGAATATCATCGATTTTGTGCTGTTTTATACTAATAATCTCCTTTCAATCATTCACGGTATGTGCTCCTAAATAAGTATGGGAGCCTATACCCAAGGAAGCATGTAAATGAATATGGACACTAATACAGTATTATAGTATTCTTTCTATTGTAAATTAAGATCAATGCTTTTATTGTAGATAATTTTGTATTGTTGGGCATTTCAAGAGAAGTGAACCATTCAATTGTGTATTTATCTGTTTATTTGTTTATTGGGTCAATTATCTGATATGTGACCCATCACCAAGCCTTCCGTTTTGTTACTGTATGATATTTCTCCTTTTAATATTTTTTGTCATGTTTTACCAGGATTTGTCAAAGTTGAACAGAAATCCTGCGCAAGTTCTTTACGTCAGCGCACATGCTCTTGAATCTTGCCTGCAACCTGAAAATTGTGTTGCAATCAAACCATGGAAGCTTGAAACTGATGACACTGAATTGCTGGATCTGATTCCGTTTCTTGAGTGTAAGTGTACCAACACATCTCCTGTATCCCTAAACAAAAAAACATCTCCTGTATTACGGCATTACCATGTGGTTCTAGGTATCTTCGTTGTTGTCTTCCAAGTCTGTGACATCAAAGTGCTTAAACGTTAACGATTCTAACTTTTATATTACAGATCTTGCCATCGCAAGGCCTTCTGATATCCGGGCAGTGCTTGCTTCCTATCAAGGTCATGACGTTGCTAAAGAGTTTCGTAAGCGTAACAAAGAACTGGAGAGGTAAGCACATGGTTACATTCTAATGCAGGATGCCTTTCATTTAGAATATTTTAGGTTTGCCGTCTTTACATTGACGAGTGAAACTCTCTTTGTGTGGCATTTGTTGTGGACTATCATGGTTACATTCTACTGCTGGATGCCTGTCATTTAGGTTTGCTGTCTTTACGTACATTATTATGAATGTGATTATAGATGTCATCAGTGTAACTATACTAGTGGACCTCTCTTTTGTGTGCCATTTCTTGTGGACTGTCATGGCGGTTGCGTATGTTGTTTAGTTGGTATGGCTTATGCACAAGTTGATCTGAATTTCGAAGTAGAGATGTTTTAGATGTTGTGCTGGACTGGGCAATTATGTATACTAGAATCTAGAGAGCTACCTTTGGTACTAGTCCCTTATTAAGGCATGATGCTTCTTTGAGAACTACACCAATCTCAGTAATGCAAAATTAGGACATTCACGTGTTATCAGATTTCAAGCTGCCTATCTAGGATCAGCTATTTGTTACACATAAACCTGTTTTTTTTCTTCTTCTGTGAATTGAATGACCATTACTTCACCATCTTACAGGCACAGGCAAGAGCAGCAGCAACGTAAGAGCATATGGCGGCGGTGATGGATCTGATCTGCTGGAAGGACAAAGCTCCAAATTGACCTAATCCTAGCTGCGCGTCTTTTTTGTTGGAAGGAGAGCATATTGAGACTCCTGTGCTTGCATTTCTAGTCAAATGGCTTGCTAGTTTTGGCAGTTTAGGTTGCCAACATTACGACTGATATCAGCACTCATCCCATCTTCTTATACCGATCTCCATTTCTTGGGCATCCCATTCCCATGTGAAGAATAGGCTATAGCACACGGTCCCTGTTAAAGAGTTTGAGACCACGCCGCCAAGTTTGCCTTATGCTTAGTTGTCAGAACATGCGTTGAGATGAGGCGTTTTTTCTTAATGGTCCGTGGTCATTGCATTCTCTGTCATGGCGCAGACATTATCGACTTGATGAGAAATAATGTAACAGTGGTTTGCGACTGTCAACCGTCTCATCTGCACCAAATTCACTCTTCGACCGCAGTAGCATTTGTTGTAACATGGATTAGTGGCAGCTCGGTTTAATATGCATACACAGCTTGCACGTACATTCTGGAGATCAAATTTTCGTTAAACGGAGTACTCTCTCCTTCCCAAAATCTCAGGCGTTCTAACGGTCCTTGTATATTTGCCTTTCTTTTTGGATAGGCAACGCTTTTGAAGAACATCTCTCGTGGTCTGTGCGTTGTCATGAGATAGTTGGAGCCGATGGTTGTCGATGTACATCGTTGATCGCTGTTTTTATCGCTTTGGGATTTTTCTTTTCTTTTTTCTCTCCACCTAGGCATAGCTTCGGTCTAGTATGACTTGGCACCTTGCCGGTGAGATTTTGCGCGTGTGTGTTTGTGTTGGCTGTGTGCATCCTAGCTATGCAGAGGCCGGGTGTCGCTCATTATAATTGTATCCTTCGATGCTATATTATGAGTCAAATAAAAATACCCTTTATCGAAAAAATATACGAGAAGACCATGATTATTGAAGTTACCTCGGTAACCAGACTGTATCACAATCCTATCAACTAATTTTACACGCCCTCCTTTCATCCAACGTTTAATTATAAGAACATTGATAATTTGTGTCTTGCATGAATCTCCCCCTTCCAAACACAGTGCAAAACTTTAGGCAGAAATCGTTTAAATTGCCAACTTCGTGAGTTCACATGTTAACATCTTATGCAAGATTTACGTATTCGATTCTCCGTCTTGTCATTTCCCAGATTTCCCAAGGAGGTTCTTTTTCTTTGAGGAAAACAGCAGGACTCTGCCGCGTATTTTTATTGATTTTTGAAATAAATAGTACAAATAATGTCATGTCTCAAAGAAGCAAAAAGAATAAAGAATTTATACAGAAACAAGAAAAAACCCTAAGCTGGAAGTCATCAATGAATTACAAGAGCTCAGAGCCCCAACTAAATAAAATTAGAAACCCATAATTCAAAGTTGGAGTATGTCTTCCTTGTGGCTCTATGAACCAGCCACTTGAGCTCAGACTTGAACTTCTTTCTGCAAGCATAAAGATTGGGAGGGAATCTGTTAAAGATCCAGTAATTTCTGATTGTCCAGATGGCCCAAGATTCCAAGGAGGTTCTTAGGGCTGTTTTGACTTGCAGGGTGAAAAAAAGATACACGGAAAGGATTCCACTGTCATCCAACTTGAGTTGTGCAGGCCTAATTGATACGCAATAGAACCATATGTTTTTTTCTTCAAGAGGCCAAGTAAATGAAGAAAACCCTAATAAATCGAACCCAAAAGATGCCATTGGAAGGGAAAGAAAAGCAAACAACACACATACAAGTTTTCCAACAACAGTTAAAATCGTAGAAAAAAACCCCGCAAAAAAATCGTAGAAAAATACACTTTTGTTTAATAAAGCAGGCCCTTCACAGAAAAAAAATTCGTCGCAACAAAATGGAAAAGACCTAGTAGTACAGTATTTTTTTTTCCTCGTTTTAGAGCATGGCCCATTTTCTCCGCAGAAAAAAGGCCTGGCCCACATCAAGGAATCGACCGACCGGCCACAGACAAACACAGGCTTGAAGCTCGCTCGCAGCACGGATAGCGCTCTCCGGCCTCCGCCCAAATCGCCGCCGGTGCGCCCCCCTGCTCCCGCGCGCGTCATGACGGCGAATCAGCCGGCGGGCGAGGCCCTCGCGACCCACATCTCCGGCATGTCCCGCCCCGAGATGCACGATCTCATGACCCAGATGAAGGTGCGCCCCCCAATCCCCAAACCCTATGAGCTCGATTCCTGCCCCCCTCCCGGCTTCCTCACCGTTTCACCTCGTCGCGCAGGCCATGCTCGACCACGACCAGGAGAGAGTGCGCCGAATGCTCGTCGAGAACCCCGACGTCACCCGCGCGCTCTTCCGGGTGAGTCCTCTCACAGCCTGTGCTGCTAGGGTTTGTGGGTTTCCTGGTACAGATGTCGTGTTTCTATGCAGGGAGGGGTAGGATAAAACTCCATGCCTATCACAGATGGTAGTCTCTGAACATCTGGTGTGCATTGCTGGCTACCCCAGTTAAACCTGGTTCATGTTTGCATAGGGAATGGAACCGTGGGTCGTTAATGTTGTAAAAAAGCATTCTAGGTTGCTCTTTAACACGATTTAGATGGAAAATACAGTCATAAGAACATGGTGTATATTGTGTTAGTGTTGATAGTATCACCAAAGGCATTCACACCTGTTGTTTCTATATGAAAAACTGGAAGAAGAAGGTCTGTCATGCGCTTATATGTTGTAATAGCAATTCTCTAAAAGATTAAAACTGAATCCACCACTTGTCTAATACGCCTGTTTCTTAACGGTTTGTTAAATTGTTATAAGCATCCTAGTGCACATCATTAATGTTTATGCTTTTGTTCTCCCGACAAAATTGCCTTGATATCTTCCAGTCAATATATGATTATTTGGTGTGGTATCTGCCTACATATGTGAATTTACTACTTTCAAGTTTCAACTTCATTATTTTGCTCACGATGATTGTATCTGTTATGCATTTGCGCTGAATGGATTTATCATATAGTATTTTTTTTTTCTCCTTGCAGGCCCAAGTGGTTCTCGGAATGGTCAAAACACCTAAAGCTGTATGTAACATAAGTTCTTGACTTTTAATACTTGGATTATATTGAAATTGGATATTTTTTATCATTGAATGCTTGTTGTTCCACAGGCACAATCTCCGGACATGCCCCAGCCAGCAGTTGCTCAGACAACTCCTTCTACAACAGTTAAAGCTACAACACAAGATCATGTTAACTTGCCCCAGCCTCACTTGCCTACCAATCAACAGAATTTGCAACCTTCTGGCCAATTTCCATCGGGCTCTTCTAATGTGACATCATCTTTGGACCTTCCTCCTATGCCAGCAAACCCACCACAATCAGCACAATCAAAAGGATACCCTATCCATCAGATGCATTCTGCATCAGCACCGCAGTCATCTCAGTATCCAAATGTTACCATGCCTCCTCATGCTCCTCCACAGTATTCAAATGTTCCATCTCATATGCCAACAGTGAATAGTCAACAACAGCAACCATTGCAAAATCCTGGAATGTTTAACCAGCAATTACAGCCACCTCTGCCCCAGTTGCCTAGGCCACCTTCCATGCAGGCATATACACATCAGATGCATCAGCAAGTACCCAGTTCATATGGTCAGCACATGTTGCAACAACCAATGTTTCATGTAAGGTTCTATGCTAAATTTATGTAGTCCTGATAACTAGATACCCTTCTGAAACTGACCATGATATTGGAATTTCTCAGCCAGGTGGGAATCCGCAAAATTCTTTCTTTACAGGCCAACAACAGCAGCAATTACCCAACCAGCCACCACCATTGCCTAATCAGCCACCACCACAGCTATACCAGGTTCTTTTCTTCTACAAGATATGGTTAATTTGATTATGCTGTCTTAAAGTTGGCTTTTTCCTCGCGTAAAGAAAATTGCAAGTATATTCCTGAATGTTTCTGCCTTTACGCAGCATTTTCTGTGCAAAATCAGTTTTAGAATGTAAATGAAATGATGGAATATTCTTGATCTGCTATCATCTCAGGAGTTTTAGCTCTTGGAGAACTAAGCATGCAATGAGTAATTGTTAACTAACCTCTTGCTATCATAGTGCAGTAATCCTGACTGCTCTTAAATTATCTGTATCAATGACATATTATCAGCATTATAAAGTAGCATGTGAATTGACTCTTGTTATCTAACTCCCTCCGTTCCTAAATATAAGACCTTTTAGAGATTTTGCTCCGTATGTAGTCCATAGTGGAATCTCTAAAAGGTCTNNTATTTAGGAACG
Organism: Hordeum pubiflorum; assembly: GCA_000582825.1. Lineage (NCBI taxonomy): Eukaryota > Viridiplantae > Streptophyta > Magnoliopsida > Poales > Poaceae > Hordeum > Hordeum pubiflorum. The sequence goes on from CBMN010754239.1 coordinate 11,932, forward strand.
GAGGAAGTATAATCCAATAGACTAATATTTCACACATATTGGCCTACATGACAGTCAGCATTTCCTTCCACATGTTTTACTTGGCTAGGTTCTACAGTTCTTTTTCCTTGTTCTGGTTGGCGCTTGACATTGTAAAAAAATCAGTGCAGATGCAGTTCAGATGTTACTACTATTTCTTACTGCTGTGCTGCAAATTCTTTACCACCACATCTTTATTTATTCTCCCTTTCAATATTTGATACTGCTCTTAGGGTTCTTGCTTGGACAGTTGAACCAAACGCCATGCTTAAAACGTTTTTGTTTTCTCAGCAAGGACCAGATATCCTAGTTATTCTTGTTAGGACATCACAAAAATTGTGGATGATTTTGCTTCAACATTTTTTCGCGCATAAACTCCTCTGAAAGCTGGTCATTCCGTGTTCTCTTTCAAAGATTGAATAGGAAACCCTTAGCAAGCCAGTTTCAGGTTTAATTCATGTCTTCGGTTTTGTTGACTTATGGAGTGCCAGCTTATTGCTGACTTTTCGGATATCAAGCACAACCTGAAATTTAGTCTAAGGACATCAAGCACAACGTAAAGTTTGGTCTATGCAAACCACACATCACTCCTTAGATAGATTATTGTTGTTTGCAGATTCTAACAGTCCCACCTTATCTGTGATGTGTCGATCGTGGCTCAACAATCAACAGTTAACTCTTGTAATTTGTCTGTTTAACAGGCTAATTCACATGTGAGCTCGCACTACAATTCCCAAAGTATGCAAGTCGATAGATCAGCTCCATGGGGGCATGGCGGTCAAGAAGCATCGTTGGCCGGCTCCCATTTCCCTGGACAATTCCAAGGTCTACCTGGACAGATGGCCCAAGGGATTGGCGGCATCCAGACGGGCCGCCCAGAAGCACCTGTAAGTGTCCCTGCAACTGCATTTTAGGACAAATGGTCATATGGGCTACGTTTTACTCTTTACCTGAAAAATGAACCACTCACGTTGTTGTTGTTGTTGGAGCAGTTGACAGCCGACATGGAAAAGATGTTAGTACAGCAAGTCATGAGCATGTCGCCGGAGCAGATCAACGCGCTGCCCCCGGAGCAACGACAGCAGGTGCTTCAGCTACGAGACATGCTGCGTCAGTGATGTTCGCGACGAGCAGCTGCCCGAGTAGAAGAATGCAGTCGCTAGAGCAGCACAGATCAGATGGAGTTCTCCATGCCCGACTTACACCGTCACCGTGACATCTTGCCGTTTTAGCCATTGTTCAAGCTGATTGACATCCCTGCTAGCCTGCCGCGTGCCTGGGGAATGTGGTTGTAGAATGAACGCTAGCCCATTTCGTTATTCATAGGCAGTTGTTTGGATATGTATTTTGGTGGTTGATTGATGACAAATGAAGCGGCGTGTTTGTACTCTGCTGCTGCTGCTGCCGCCACTGCCACGGTGTTATGCCGTGTTGTGATTGAATTCCGGTCCTTGTCTGATGACGGGTCTAGCACTTGAGATGGCTGATTGATATTTGATACTGTATAATATATGACGGTGGTGGCAAACGTTCTTGTTTCTTTCCCTTTTATCTGGGTCTTTCTCTTCTCATTTTTTCCTTGTCTATCATGGTAGTACTATTTTCTTTGAAAGCTCTGGTATTGAGTTATTTTTCTTTTTTTTGACGGAGAGGCCTTACGCCAATGGCGTACCTTACCTTTATAGAAGGGAGCAAATAGTTTACAAGACAAACCCATTCGATGCGAATAACAAATGTGGCTCACCCACACTGCACAAATGTCAGTAAATCAACTTCTCACAAAACGATCTAGCCCTAAGCCCTCCTACACCCACACGGCCACACCTGCACAACTCCAGTCTTTTATTTCCTCAAGCATTTGCCTCATGAGTTCCGCTTCCGCCGGTGATTTGAGTTGATCTGATCTGTGAAACACCCTGGCGTTTCTTTGCTTCCACAGGGCCCAAGCCGTTTCGATCAAAAGCTTCGTGTGTCCTTGCCCCTGAACACCTCCCTTGCTTTGAGCCACCATCCAGCAAAGGTGTCTGTTGCCTCCAGCAGGATAATGTTGACTTGTAGCAGCTCAAAACCTCTGTGCCAGACCTCTCTAGCATACACGCACTGCACCAAAATGTGGTCCGCGTTGTCCTCTTCTTGCAAGCATGCGAAACATGGCGATGGGTGGTCTCCTGCAGCCCGTGCCTTGCACGCCGATCCCAAGTCCAGAGCCTACACTGTACCGCGAGCCAGGTGAATATTTTGCACTCTAGAGGTGCCCAACTCCTCCATATGCATTGAGCCGTTGGAGATCTCACCGATCCTTGACACAGTCTGTTGTATGTGGATTTTGTGGAGCAGACACCTGTGGGATCTGCCGGCCAAGTGAACTCATCTTCTTCATGACTGAATCTTTGAACAGTGGCGATCGCGTGTCTCGGGTGCATAACTTGCATGAGGGATGTGAATGTTGAGTCGGGTTCTATGTCGGGCAATCCAATCCTTGTTGATCAGTGCGTCTGCAACTGTTCTAGTGTTCTTTCTTCTCGTTTCCACTTGCTCTAGAGCAATTTTGAGAAAATGCCACAGTTTTCCTGGGCCTTTGCTCCTAAAGCACACCTTCCCTTTTATTGGAGTAAATAGCACATCTTTGTCTTCTTCGGGCCCTTCTAAGGTTTGTAGGATTCCAAAAACGCATTTTTTTTCCCTTTCTAAATAAAAGTCTAAAGGAAATAGAGAAGGAGGAACCACAAAATGGCACATGTAAATCAATGGGAGTGGTGGTGACACACCTCGTAGGCTGAAAATCACCACGTGCGGTCTCATCTCATCAGCTGTCACCGTCACGTTGCCAGTCAGCAAGCCAGCCATGCCACCAGTGCGATCTCCGCTCAGGGAAATAAATGTTTCGGAAAGCGACGCCCGGGTCAGCGTGTCTAGTGCTGCTTCGTCGTCCTCCACCCTGTCCTGTGCCATTGGCTCCCCCTCCTCATCCAAGAACCCGCACGCACGAAACAAAATCCTACGCCGCCGGAACCATCCAAGAACCCGCATCCCGTCCCATCCTCCGTCCGTCGAGATCACTGTACAGAAGGAGGAGAAGAAGAAGCTGCGGTGGCGGTGCCATCCGATCCGGCCGGCCGCGCCGGAACCAATCCATCCGAGGAGCTCGCGATCGCGATCATGAACGGTGGGATGGGGGGAGGAGGCGGAGGCGGAGGCGGGCAGCAGGAGCTGTCGGCGGACAACGTGCGGGGGATAGTGCTCGCGCTCCTCTCCAGCGGCTTCATCGGCTCCAGCTTCATCATCAAGAAGAAGGGCCTCCGCCGCGCCGCCCTCGCCTCCGGCATCAGCGCAGGTCTCTGCCTCCCTCGACGCCGTCTTTTTCTTTCTTCAGAGTCTGTTTCATCCTCTGAAAATGTCCTCTGTTTTTTTTTCCTTGTTCGCGTCGTGTGCAGGGGTGGGTGGGCACTCGTATCTGCTGGAGCCCCTGTGGTGGGTCGGCATGATCACCAGTAAGCTTCTTTCTATAGTACAATTCTCAGTATAGCAATTCTTAGATTGCAGTGGGTAACTAATTCGCGCCAATTCTTAGCTTGCTCAAACCAAATTCTATGTTCTTCTCTGTTCTCTTTTCAGTGATCGTGGGAGAGATCGCCAATTTCGTGGCCTACGCCTTCGCCCCCGCGGTGCTGGTTACTCCTCTGGGAGCACTGAGCATAATCGTCAGGTGCGCACACGCACATACAACCAAGCCGTGAATTTTAATTTGCAATCGTGTACGTAATTCAGATGTGATGCTGAAGGTGCGTGTCCATTGCTGGTGTTCTTCCTTGTCCAGTGCAGTGCTGGCCCATTTCATCCTGAACGAGAGACTGAACGCGCTCGGGGTCCTCGGCTGCGTGATGTGCATCGCGGGGTCGATGGTCATCGTCATCCACGCGCCGCTGGAGCAGGAGATCACGTCGGTCAAGGAGATATGGCACATGGCAACACAACCATGTGAGGGCTGTCAGTTTATCATGATGATCGTGGGTGCCATTTTAGCTCACTGTTGGTTGTAGGAAGCGCGGTCGAATAACCGAGGGTTCTCTTCATGTTCCTCTGCAGCTTTCTTGCTATATGTTGCTTCGGTCATAGTCCTGGTTTCTGTGCTGGTGTTCCATTTCTCCCCTCTTTGGGGGCAGTCGAACGTGTTGATCTACACCGCCATTTGCTCTTTGATGGGTTCTCTTTCGGTAATGTCGCTCGCTTTTAACACCGTCACTTGCTTTTAACAACAGTTTCCGATGTATAGCAGTTTATATGCGATCACCGATTTTTTATTTTAACCTTCGTGTTGAAGGTTCTGACCCTTTCTCCTTACGCAGGTTATGAGTGTTAAAGCTCTTGGTACATCCTTGAAGTTGACTTTTGAGGGGGCGAATCAGTTAGCATATCCTGAAACGTGGTTCTTTATGCTTGTTGTGGCTATTTGTGTGCTGACACAGATGAATTACCTGAACAAGGTTTGTTTGAGGGCATTATGTATATTCAGTAATTAATTGTTCATAATTTGTATCCTTATGGTAAATACCATCAAGCAACAGAGTACGGAAGATTGTTTCGTAGTACTGCCTCCAGTTCTTTAGAATTTGCTTTGGATATCAAAACGGTCTCCAAAAGTCAATTTTGATCACTAGCTTTTATTGTAGTATATTTATACAGCCCAACAATATTATGATAGAAGATATTGCAACACAAGTCTACTCATGATTTTCATGTACCCCTTCTACATAATTTAGAAGATATTGGTAGTAAAAGTTTCAGAACTCTGCTGTATGTTAAAAGTAACATGTTTGCAGAGCTAGAGGGAGTAAGAACTAAGAACATCAAATTTGGATCCATGAACTGCTGCTGAAGCAATAGAAACAATCGAACTATCTTTTACCGTCTTTTCATGATAATCTCGAAGTGTTGTTGATCCTCAGCTCATATATATATATTTGTTCATTTGGATAAGGACTAGAGCGTCATATTGTATTCCAATTATTGCTCCGTATTTACAAGTCGCACTTTATCATTCTTCTCTGCAACCGTAGATATATGAAGAGAAGAATCGAATGATTATGATAAATTGTGTAGGGGTATATTGTTTGTCAATGTGGAAACGTATTTAAATATGTTCTTCTTAAGTATTATATACTAGCCTTAATTTCTAATTTCCTTTATGTCCTGTGGCCTTTTCTCATTTGTGTGCCCATGTCCATTTGCAAATTTTATTTTTTGGCAGCATCAATTTAGTAACTGTTCAATATTTTGCAGGCACTTGATACATTTAACACGGCGATTGTATCACCGATTTATTACGTGATGTTTACGTCACTGACAATACTCGCAAGCATCATAATGTTTAAGGTAAACTTTTGTTTTGTACTTTCTGTGTATCCATATATTTGTTACGTCCTCCCGTTCGTCTCACGAAAGGTGTGAATTGTTTATTAGATAACTGTTGCTACATATTGTTAGAAATTTAGGATTTATGGTCTACCCCCTATTCCTCTTCACTTATCCGTGGTGCCGCTCACAATTCGCAATTCTGAGGCTAGGGGATAGGGACCTTCTTATATCGTCTTTTCAAAGAGTCCACCTCTTATACAGAAAAGATTTCTAATCTTTTTTAACCAGTTTTCCGGGATAGACTCCAGACCAAATTACCAACCACGATCAAATTTGTCTGTTAACGGATTCTCCCCGTTGTGTTCCCGGAGCACGCACTTGTGAGCAACACGCCATAATAGAGTGTAAATTCCTCTAATTATGTAGATCAACATTAGGGTTGTAATCTAACTATACGATCTAGCTCCTTCCGATTATCACTGTATCCGTGTAGTCTTCCCAATATAAATACTATATTGTATTCCACTCATAATCGACCAGCTTCCTTAAGCATATATCTTAAGTACGTTCCAACAAGTGATAATTCCATGATAATCATGTAAAGTAATTCCATGCATAAAT
>CBMN010754260.1:0-12766 GCA_000582825.1 Hordeum pubiflorum
GAGAGAACCAAATGCGTAGGACACGGAGAAATTGTTGGCTATTGAAGAGGCCAGAGGGTTTCCAAGAATGTTAGGATCAATTGATTGCATGCATTGGCAGTGGAAGAAATGCTCCAAAGATTTGCGAGGAATCTATCAAAGTCACACCAGAGAGGCCACAATCATACTAGAAGTGGTGTCATCACAAGACTTATGGATTTGACATGTTTTTTTGGAATGCCGGGTTCTCACAACGACATCAATGTGCTTCAACGATCTCCGGTGTTCNNGAGGCTTTGCAATGGGGAATCACCGTCGTGTAACCACACCGTCAATGGCCGAGACAACAACATGGGATACTATCTTTACAATGGCATTTATCCTCAGTGGGCTGCATCTGTTAAGACCATATCCGAACCACAAGCCAACAAACAAAAGCACTTCGCATTAAAGCAGCTAGGAAGGATGTGGAGAGGGCATTTGAAGTGATGCAAGCTCGTTGTGGAATTGTTTGTGGGGCTGCAATAATGTGAGAATCAGAAGGTTTTTGGCGGCTAATGACATATTATGTTATTTTACACAATATGATTGTCGAGGATGAGGATGATGGTGTAACACAAACCAATGATTATGAAGCACCTGGAGAACAAGTTGAAATCCCGGAAGATCAAGATGCAGCTTAGATTATGAACTTTCTGCAGATGCATCAGAATCTCAGAGGTCATCAGGTGCATACGCAACTACTCAACGATCTGATGGAGCATATGTGGACCCACAATGGAAACCAAAGAGATGATTGATTTGCACTTCAAATAAATTTTATCTAAACACTATTTATGTTCGCTACCAACATTTGTTATTTACGTGCCACAATGATTTGTGTAATCGACGTGCATGGTTTTGCATGGATTTGAGAGTCCGGATATGAGATATATGAATGCGAAGAGTGAAATATGAGGAGTCGTCCGGATGCGCGCGCGGACGTGCATGGACATATAAGGAGGCAGATTTGTCCATTCCAGCCGTAGATGCTCTCGGCTTACTTTTGGGGGTAGAATAATATAAACTGAGAAATTAACACAATAGATTGTCCCTGGTCCTGAAACGGGAGCCCAGCCATGTTTCCGAAACCTTGCCTGGATCCACTTCTTTTCGCTTCTAAAAAGCAAACATGTGTACAAAAATGGTTACGGGTGTTTGTTTGCATCGACTTTCAGTCCAAAATCAACATGACAAAAAGATGTGCCACGTGCCGAGGAGGACATGCCATTAACACCTCAACACATGGTGCGACCCCATATGCTGACATTAAAGCTGCTTAACATAATTTATGCAGGAAACTTCTGTCATTTTAGGTGAGTTTGAAAATTCTATGGTCATAGGAGATCCAAGGAAATGCTGCCATCTATATGAAGAGGATAAAACAAGAACTACGCAGGAAACTTACACGCATGCCAGCAGAGCCTAATTTTATAGCAAGAAAAGGAAGCGCGATCTACTTTTTATCAGCAACTTCATCATCTTAGGCGAGCTTAAAAATTGGTATGGGTGTAGGCTATCAGATATATAGAGTGCATACAAATCTCAAGCGTCGTCGAAGGGCACCGAACTCCGACACCTCACCGCCGCCACTAGCCCTAAGAGAGAGATCAGCCATCAGCACCAAGATGACCAAGGCAATGACCATCGCCACATATCACTTCCACCGCCGCCACCATACACTCCAACAAACGGCCACACTCCAACTGAGACATCGAAAACCAACAGCGGAATCATTGCTCCAAGACATTGCCCCCAAGAGGGGCAACGAAATCAAAATGCCATCGTCGTCCGATTCAGAAAAGAATCTAAGGCTTTCGCCCAAAGCACGGCAAAGAGCGGGCTATAGAAGCTCCATGATGATGCCATCAAGCAGAGAAGTGGCGCCCGAAGGCGTCACCATCATCGCTGCCGATGATGTCGGCACTAGGCTTTCGCCTGAGACTTCGCATCCCAGTCCTCTTCGCACCATGCTGGCTACAAGCCCAGCATGCCCATGAGCGTGAGACCTCACCACCCCCTTCCCGACCACGACAAGCGCCCTCACCTGGTTCAGAAGGAGGCCCTCCACAGACGCAACTGCTCACCTCGAGCACTGACGTTGGGAGGGTGGATCGATCCAAGCTGCTGCCGCACTACCACACCACCACTGACCTCCACCTGCACAAGCCTTTGGGCCATGCGTTGTTGACGCCACAAACTGGAAGGCACCACCGGAGGCAATGGCATCCCAGATCTACACACCGCCAACGCCAGGAGAGATAGAGCCCTAAACCAACACATCGTCGGAAGGTCAAGTTTAAGCATTGTAATAGATCGGCGAATCAAGCGGAGCATGTGCTAGCTAAGTTTAGTTATTGTAACAAATTCTCTACTCACTGGTTGGATGATCCTCCGGATTATGTAGCTATAGCAAACTCATAGACGATGTATCTTTGTTTGGTGATCAATAAAGCTAGCCAAAAATATACACCTGGATGTATCTTTGTTTGTGTGTATTTTTCCGACGATGTATCTCGCCGGAACGCACGCGACACGGGCACACGGCCAACACCGCCGCTACTTGTCTGAGTCTCTTCCCCGTCGCTCGTGAAACGGGTGTGGTGCATGCCATGTCTCACCGCCGTGGTTGTATGTAGCATGGCTAATGCAATGCAAGCGGGCGCGCGCGAGGAGACCTCGCCTGCTACAGCCGCAGCCGGCGTGAGCTGGCTTTTCCGTTTAATGGAGTTATTATTTTACGGGCGAGAGAACGAGAAAGGAGAAGGAGAGAGATGTGGGCCAACATAGTCGGCCAGACTAGCGGGTGATCCTGACCGGGATCGTCTTTTCCCGGTGTGCCAAACAAAATCGAACAGGATTGGGGTTGAGATTGACCGGGATCACAGAACACAGGGAATTCGGAGTTCAAGGTTTGATTTCAACCACCTCTGCAAATTCAAGGTTTACTCCAAGCTGGCTACTGCATCCTTCTCTTCAGATGCACAACCATGAGTTGAAGTCTCAAATCAGAGATGTTCCCGCTTAAGTCAAGGATGGCTAGGATTCGTAGCTTGCATGGCCGTCTAGCACTGAACCCCTTTGCGTTCATCTCCGACGACGCTAACATCTGTTTCAGGCCCTGATTGTGTTTCATGTGTAATTTCTAGGGTCCTGTTTACAAAAAGGAAGGGCGTGTCTGTACTTTTGCCTTTCTTTGGGGTCCTTCAGCGTGTTTCTATGTTGTACTCCCTCGCTAAAACCACGACACTTATGACCTTCGGGTCCCATTGAAAACAAAAGGGCCCTGGATATTTGGATAATCTCAGCACCAGACACTTTCGGAACCATACTAACAGTGGCATAATTTAATTCTTTTACTAGAGTAACATCTAAAGCTCCATTAACAACCATCGTGGTAGTACTCCATTCATAATTATCACCTTTATTTTGTTCTTGGGGGTCGAGATTCTCCCAATTGCCTACATGGGGCTTTCATTATTCCACACAACACTACCAGTTCTCGACCAGCTAATTCGGTCCGTGTAGCTTTCTCTCCATCAACAGCGTGTTCTTCTAGCTAGCCGTCCTAGACATATCATGTAGCCGAAGGAAGTGCCCAGTTCTTGGGCAAGGGACCAATGTCATATATGATCTCCCTGTGGCAAGACCAGACGAGTTTGATGGCTTCTGGAGTGCCGATCCCCGCGCCTCTCGGGTCACCGGCAGGACCAAACCTGAATGACCGATCACGAAAAATGTCATATCATTCAACAACATTTGACGATGATCACTGGTATGGGCAATGGGACTTGAGCTCACCAGTGGTTCTGCGGAGCGCCAGTGGTCCTTGCTCGAATTCCAGCATACGTTGTCCCGTTAACTGATTTCCCGAGTACTTCCTGAAAATCGAGATGAGAAGAGTGAATCATTCTCCACGCCCAGGAATGTTCGATTACTGATGCAAAAGAGACGTGAGGATAATATAATGTAAATAATGCTACAAGATGACTTGCGAAACCACAATTTTATTTGACTGTCTTGGTGCAAAAAATGAAGACTTTCCAGAATAATGAAGCAATCGAATGGATATAAATTTCAACACTCTGGTAGAGATGAAAGAACTTGCCTGCAGGAATAATTTGTCGTTCGAAACTACTGCAGCTGTCAGATGCGCATTCATCCTTTCGCAGGCTTCTAATACCAATTCAAGCTGATCCTCAGAGTATTCTGTAACCACCTGAAATATGCACTCACAATAAGTAAGTATATTACTCAAGGAAACTGTCAAAGAAATACAACTTCAAACCAACTGAACATTTCTATTCTACAAGACCACGGAAACCTAGCTACCTTCCAAGGAAGCAAATTCAGTAAGGGTGGCTAAAACTAGTTTTTCTTTTGCTATACAAATCTGAAATATAAGATGGATCTAAGCATCAACAGAAGATAAACATTACATTCCATAACCAAGGAAATTATTATTCAGCTACGCCATAATAAGGCCATAAACATGGGCCCATCTGATATACATGCTTATGGAGGAGTCAGTAACACTAACATCATAGGAAACCAAGTTACCATCAAAATACTGCATTTTACCATGTCAAAAGAAAGCCTCGGTGTCTGAGTGTATTACCTGGAAAGGCCCAAATATCTCCTTTGTCACAAGCTCAAAGTTATTGCTTTTTAGAATCTCCACTAGTGGGACAAATACAGCAGTGGGCTTGAAGGCACCATATATTTCTGGGATGGAGTGGTTCTCCAAAGGTTCACCACCAAACAGAACCTTTGATCCTGGTATTTTGAGAAGCTTGTTCATGTGCTCTATCATGGTTGATGTTGTAACCTGCATAAGCAGAAGATGATAATAAAATTAATTCTGTGGTGAAACTTTAAACCGCTTAAACTGTATAGTTATACCAGGTGGGCAGCCAATTAAGTTGGAAATGAGCCATTGAAGTGATGTGGGTCAATAACTGAGCACTTGCATCCCTACCTGGAACTGCCTATACTGCCCCATCCAGTTGTACAACCATCAGTTTTAAAAAATGGTGTTAAACAACTACGTGTTCTTTCTCGCCTTTGTACTGTACTGTGCAAGGACAGGTTCCCTTCAGTTTTCTTTTCTTTTCCTACGTAAATTCAGTTATCTTCTTTTATACAGTACTTGATGCTTGGATTATCATAGCAACCAAAGAGAAACAATTATTTTGTTAATTAGTTCTGATTTATTGTTCGGTTCAGCTTTTAACAACTAAGGGCCCATTCGGCAACGCCCCAGCTCTGAACTCGAATAACTCCACAGTGGAGCTGAGCCGAACGCACGAACTCCATGGAGCTCAAATCTAGAAGCTGGCTTTTCTCTTAGTGCAAAATTGATGGAGTTGGGGAAGCTGCCTTTCCCTGGCTCTGCAGAAATGAAGGAGTTGGAGTTGAGCGTTATTACGAGGTGCTGCCACCGCCAAGTGACCTCTGCATACGGTTCGAATGATCTCTCCTCCGGAGCCTCTCTCTCACCAGATTAAAGGGTGCCGCTGTATGTCTACCGAGCTGGGTTTTGCTCCCTTCCCTCTCAAACAGGCCTCAGCCCCATCTAAATGGGTTGTCAGCCCATGCCAGCGCCGAGAAGCTGGAGCTGCAATGCCGAACGTTTTTTCAATCGCTAGTTTTCACATGAGAAGCTGGAAACCGGAACGAGTAGAAGTTGAGGAGCTTGGGAAGCTGGGGCGTTGCCGAACAGGCCCTAAATGCTGCCAAATCCTACACCATGACAAGTTACTAAAGAATAGAATGTGGTTAAAGATGACCACTCACAGTAAGGACTGGGCCAATTGTCAAATCTTCAAGCTTCCTCCTTTCAGAAAGTTTCTTCATTTTCTCAAGTAGCCCACTAGACGACCAATTCTGCAATAGAAGAAAACTATTAAACACACTATTGTTGAGTCTGTTGTCAGAGAAGCGCAAGTTTGTAATAAGCTCCTGAAGTTCATTAAAGAGTCATTCACTTTTTTCTTTCACTGGAGCATTTTGCTTATTATCTTAAAATAACAAAAATCAGCATGACAAGAAACAGCTGGACTTGAACCAGTGTTCATAAAGATATCAACAGTTGAGCTCATAAGTCACTAATAACCCCAGGAAGGAAAATTGTGCACTGATGATATCATTGTTTAGTCTTTACCTTGTGCATGAATAGCATAGACTGAGCAGAGCACTTCTGACCACTGCAAGCGTAAGCATCCTGGTCGCAAACCCATGAAATATAATCAACCTGTTTGGGCATCATATCATAAAATCAAGTCAAATCACCTTCAGATTGGTAAATATACAATGCTGAATTATGAATATATTGATGTCAAGGATATAACAGAAGTGACTTCGGACCTCTTGAACATCTGGACCAAGAATTTTCCAATCAAAACCAGCGTCTTCCAACTTGATTCGGCCTTGTAAATCAGCAGCCAGTTTCTCTGCCACACGTGAGCTCCCAGTGAAGAGGGTCATTTTTGGATTTGCCTACAAAAGATCATGGAATGGATTCAACCATGAAATCTGTGCTGCATACAAGACAGTAGTACTAGTACACTTGGTCAATAGCTTAGTTTTGGCTCGGAATAGAAAAACTAGTGGATGCATACTGTTATGTTTTGAACTCCAAAACAAAATATCTCTGTTGCTGAACACTTGAAGATGTTGTACCACATTCAGAAAACAGAAAGAATGGTTGAAACACCACATTCTTGCTTATCATTAATATGATGAACAGGATGTTACATGTATATGTCCAAACATGTATTTTGGTTGTTACAGATTGATTAACTAGTTATATCATCTTACTACAGCACAAATTCCTTTCCAAAGCTACAGGAAACATTCTCCCAAAGTCAAAAAATAGAAGTCAAACCTCCAATAGCAGCTTGTTCATTGTGATACCATCAGAATTTATGAAGTCCACGTCCTCTGCAGGCAACCCACACTCATGAAGCAACCTAATCATTTGTTCCATCACAATGCTAACTTTGCTGTCAACTTTGAGAACTGGTTTATTTCCCATATAAAGTGCACCCATCAGTTGCAGTAAGGGAATCTCCAATGGGAAATTGAATGGCGTGATTATTGCAACCTGCTCAAAGTTAAAAATATATTAGAACTAACATGTCACAGGTAATAAAAAAACTAATGGTGCATCAGAAGCTTAACATTCTGTTACTGGAATAACCATTTGATGCAACTAAAAATAAATTAAGCCAACAAAGCTTGTCACTCTCAAAAGAAGCTCAAGAGTTCATGGAAAACTTGAAGCTTATCAAGCCAAATGTTTTTACATCCACATGAAAGTTCCTTTGTAGTTCCAATGGGTCTAACTATATTATTACAAAATAATTAGATTAAGGATGGAACCTGATCTTTGTCTAGCAGATTCACCATGGCAGTGCATTCAATCCCTCGCGAGATGATTGTCTAGTCTTTACCCAGGCTACTAGCGATGGCGCAGCCAGACTTAATGAGATCCTAGAGTTATACAGAGAAGGTTCGGGACAGATGGTGAACAAAGCTAAAAGTCGGCAATATTTTTTAGTGCGAACTGCACAGATGAGATGAAGGCTGCAACTCAGGTAAGCTCGGGGATTGAAGTAGAGGCTCTGATAGAAAAGTATTTTGGGCTGCCTACAGCGATAGGACGTTCATCAGATAGTCAGTTTGGGCATATTGTCACACAAATCAAGAAGCTGGTGAATGGGTGGGCTCCTAAACTGATGAGTACTGCAGCTCGGGAAGTTTTGATCAAGTCTATATGTCAAGCAATTCCTACCTATTCTATGGGAAGTTTCAGGTTGTCCAAAAGGCATGCAAAAAGATCACAAGTATTGTGGCAAGATTCTGGTGGGGAGGTGATGAAAAGAAAAGGAAAATGCACCGGAAGAAATGGCAGGACATAGCTATCCCAAAATGCGAGGGGGGGGGGGCATGGGCTTTAGAGACTTTCCCCTATTTAATAAAGCCATGCTGGCAAAACAAGGGTGGAGATTGTTGACCAACCCTGACTCGCTTTGTGCAAAGGTGCTCAAGGGGCATTATTATCATGGTTCAAATTTTCTGGCAGCAACAAAAGAGAATTCATCCCACACATGGAGAGCAATATTACATGGAAGAGAATCTCTGAAACTGGGGATGATTAAACGAGTGGGAAATGGTGCCAGTATTAACATACGGGAGGACCCCTGGATCCCCTCTAATCATGGCTATCGACCAATCATTAGATTACCAGGTGCTACGGTAACAAAGGTGGAGGAGATCATTGATTTTGAGAATAATAGTTGAAATCATCAGGCCTTGGAAGCAAACTTTGCAGCTCCAGATGTTCAAGCCACTGCTAAAATACCGATAGGTAATTGGGGTGAAGATTGTTGGGCCTGGGAGTTGGAGAGGAATGGTAACTTTTCGGTTCGTTTGGCGTATAAAATTCTTAGCTCAAGTATGAGACAGTCCAATGAACCATCTTCTTCCGGAACGGCAGTAAATGCATTTTGGAACAAACTATGGAAATTGTCGGTACCACCAAAAGTTAGGAATTTTTGGTGGAGAATTATAAGAGGATTTGTGCCTTGTAAATCTGTCCTATTGACCACATAGAGAAGATTCCATTCTGCGATCTGTGTGGCAAAGAGGAAACAATTATCCATGCTCTGTTTGAAGGTACTTGGGCAAGGTTCTTCTGGAAGGAGATGAAGGCCATATTGCACGTAAAAATCTCAGTGCTACATCCACGATCTTGGGCATCAGATTTGATTGAAGGAAAGCTGGGCTCGGATTAATTTGCCTGCATCATGTTATGTGGCTGCTGGGCAGTTTGGTCCGAGAGGAATACTAGAACACATGGCGAGAAAGGCCGATCAGTGGAAGAATCTGTTCGGTGGGCACTCGGTAGTGCTGTTGATCTAACTTCAGTTGGTGAAGATATACGACCTGCAGGGACCAAGGGGACATCTTGCTGGCAAGCACCGATGCAGGGAACTCTTAAAATCAATGTAGATGCGGCCTTTTCTGAAAACACAGGGTGCGGTAGCACAGGTCTTGTGCTCAGAGATTCAGAGGGCAGGCTTATACGTGCGCAAGCTTTGTGGTATCGGTTTGTGGCATGTGCTCAATCTATGGAGTTATATGCTATCCGGGATGAAATTCAACTGGCTAAAGATCTGGGTTACACCTGGATATGTATTGAAAGTGATGCTAAAGAGATGGTTAAGTTGTGCAACTCTGAATTTTCAGAGAGAGCAGCTGATGCTGCTATTTGCAATGAGGTCAAAGAGCTTTTGGGAGGGGTTATGAGCTGTGGTCTGGTGTTTGTGCAGAGGGAAGCCAATGAAACGGCCTGCCGGTGTGCAAAGCAAGTCACAGAGGAGAGAAGGAGGTGTCTGTGGATTAATTACATGCCTTCTTCCTTAGCTAATTGTATTCAGGTCCCTTGTAACCCCCCTATTTGAGTAATTAAGCTCTTGATTTCGCAAAAAAAATGTTAACGAAAAGAAAAAAACACTAGCAGGCCATGTTAAGCAATTATTTTGGCTAGTGTATCAGATACAACTCACATTTTGCACACAGTTGAATTCCTATGCCCAATAGCTTGTAAATCGAGTACCGGCAATCCAATTAGACCATACCGATTCTTTAGAAGTGTTGATATGCAGTGGAAGGACCAAAAGGAACAACATTTTTTTCAATCAAAGAAGTTTTGAGTACTTACCGGGCCAAATGGCCAACGATAGCCATTACTCATTTGTCCAACGTGATTCCCAGGTACAGCAAATGACCGAGCCAGAAAGCGTACCTGTTATATCAACCAGAGAGAAGATTAAATTAGAAAGTATTATTATTGGTGGTTCATTTCAATCTGCAAACTGGAGCATAATGACAGCTCTTTGCTAACCATGCATGCATTTCATATAAAATTGTACCATCATTTGTGAACAACTGACCGAGGAAATGAAGAAAATGATCTGTAGATTCACATACCTGATCTCCACAGAAGTTCTCCAAGAATTTTTGAGAAACTTGAACTTCCAAAAGAGCTTGCTGATAGCTCTTCGGAGAAACCCTTTGAACAAGCTTAGCAAAGAAATCTAAGACCTGTCAACCACCAGATAATGAGTGGAGAATTAGATGAGAAAAAAGGTGCTATCATTCTTCTCTCCTCTGTGAAGGGATCACAAAGTCAGGAGGGGATACCCCTATTTGCATTAATAAATGTGCATCACATGGTAAATTGGTCCATGCACGTGCAGAGTCGTGTAAAAGAAGATGTGAGTAGAAGAATTTTTGTTTCAAGATGCCATACCTCAGGTTGACCAAGCATGTGTGCGGCTTTTGTAGATATATCTCCATACATGAGATACCTGCATATTGGAGGTTCCAAAATTCATCAAGGTACAATTGCTGATAGTACCAGACACTACTATTATCAGCACAAGTTTATACAGGGCATGTGGGTTTGTTCATATACCATGTTTGCTGACTACTCTATCAAGTCACAAAAACATGTTACTGTTGGAAGCATGGTTGAACCTTTTGATATCTGATCATTAGTATTTTACAAAATATTTAGATACGTGACATGAAAGTTGCTAAAAATATTTATGGTAAAAATAATGGCAAAAATGCATCACAGAGACTGGGAAATGAAGACAACAGTGATATCTAATATGTGGTCATGGGGAGTATAAAGTAGCTACGGAATACTTTTTAGGGGGTGCTGTCTGATGACGAATGTGGATAAATTAGGATACCGTAATAAACTTGTGTACATAGGTTTGTAGGGTAAAAAACTTCAGTGACCAAGTTTTAAATGGTGAGGAAAACCTTTGTAAATTGTGGTTTCATTTAGAGATTAAAAGGTTGATAATCGGATAAGCGGACCAGTCAAATTTTTTTGTTCTCCAACCGGGAACTAACTAGTTAAGTTAATTTTGAGACATAAGGTCACAAACATCAGGCAGCCAAAAAATAATCCATAGTACAGGAAAAGAACACATACCTCTCTGGAGCTCTAAGTGGGTTGTGAAGTCCATGCTTTGGGCATTTAGATAAACTCTCCACAAATGGCTGCACCACAAAAAAATTGCATATAGTTTGAGAACACACTTCAGAGCTAATAGACACATGACAATACCAGCAAAGTTTAAACAAGGAAAAGTCAGTCTTTGTATTTTATAAGCTGAGAAAAGTTGACAAAAGTTGATAGATATGACTATATTACAGTCATAGGGCTGTAGCAAGGAAATCAAAAGAGAAGCACCCCAAAGCATCAATACCTTTATTTCAGATCCCTGAACCTCAGCAACTTTGATAAATTTTTCGCCATTTAAAGGATCGACTATCCAGTTCCAGTTAGCAGACTTTATCCATTTTCCCTGCACTGAACTTAACTTCGTCAATGGATGTGGTGAAATAGCATATTTCACTTCGGTGGGGGACATGATGGTCACAGATGAAACTACAAAGAAGCCTAATGATTCCATGCTTTAGCAATTCAATTTCAGGTTCCGTACTTTTAAACACACTTGCTTAAAGTGATATAGTACTGAACTAGGTGTCAGCAAGTAATCATAACACGAGCCTCAAAAACAAGCACGACAATGACCAAACACAGCTTGGCCATTTTGCCCGGTAGGAAATTCACAGGAATGAAGTCCGATACTGATAGTATAAATCGGACGCGATGGAAAGCGCCTTCTGAAGTAAAACTACTTCTATCCACATTCACCATAGAATTCCTACGTATATCACAGAACTGAATTATAATTTCCCTACGCATCACTCTTAAAACATCACAAGCAGTACTGAGTACTGCAAAAGCCAGTAACCCCCTGGCCAGAGAAAGCTCTGAAGCCTGTGTCCATGACAAAGCTAGCAAGCAGGACCAATTTAAAGCAGCGCATACAGGAAGATCCCCCAAATGCCGGTCATCTCACCAAAATTCTGCACTTCCGCGGGGCTTGAACCAGAGATCTCCTCGGGGGACACCGTCGCAAATGCCGGCGTGTGCAGCCACCTGCGCATCGCCCAAACTGTCAGCCCAAATACAACCAAATGTTACGCAGTTAGTGCAGAATCGCGCAGTAGCAAATCAATCGCAGCCCCCCTCACTACAAACCCAGATCGCCCATAAATCGCGGCCCCGGGGCAGGCGATTTGAGCTCCCGCGCAAGAAATTCGCATCAAGGTCATCCCAGCGGCGTCTCACAGTTTCCACGGACTGTCCACCCCGCGCACGCCACATGATATGATAAGCTTCGGACGGAGCCGGATCGCGAGAGAGAAAAAACGGAGCGGAGGTGAGAGGAGGAGGCGGGTCACCTGGAAGCGAACGCGGCGGGGGACCGCCGGAGGGCCGCGGCGGCGGCGAGGTGCCGCCGGGAAACGAGGCGGCTCATCGGGTGGCTGCTCGCGCTCGATCTCCCCTGGGAGCACGGGGACGCGGCGGCAGTGTGGCGTGGTTCGACTTGGATGGAGTGACGTCTTCGGCCCGCTCACTGCAGCCTGCACTGCACACGATTTTATAAGGGAAAATTAAGTGTGCTGTACTTCCGTATGATTGCAGAGAGCAGTTTTAAATATGGTTTACGAGATTCCAAGTTGCAAAAAATACCACAATGTTATCGGCCATTTCTTTTTTTTTTTTACGGGAAAAACTTCTAATCTATTCATCTTCAATCATGGTAGTACAACGAACACTAGAAATAATAGAAATTACATCCAGATCCGTAGA
>CBMN010754265.1:0-12440 GCA_000582825.1 Hordeum pubiflorum
GACGACGTAGAGGAGCAGCTGGCGCAGGGGTGGCGGAGATCCAACGACGGGGCGACGACGGGGCGACGTAGAGCGACGACGAGGCCATAGGGAAGACGCTTCGATTTGGAAGCCTTGGAGCTGGTGGATCAGGTGGCTTCAAGCTGGATCGACTCGTGGACGGCAGGCCGTTGACCAGCAGAAGAAGCAGCAGGCGACGCACGAGAAGGCGGCGTCACAGACCTGCGGATGAGACGGGAAAAGCGACGGCGCCAGAGCAGGGTTGACCTGCGGTGGAGAAGGCACCAGAGAGTAGCGCCGTCCGGAGAAGAAAGGCGGCGGCTGCGTGGACGGGAGATTGGATCGAGAGCACGAGTTGCGCGTGCGGAAAAAAAAACCTAAGGCTCTAATACCATGTTAGGAATATGCAACTTGTATTCCTTGAGGGGCAATGGCCAATATATATGCATGTACAGGTGGTAAATATGCAGGAAACCCCTCATACAACGGGGAAAATATACAGGCTAGAATATAACTCTTAACAGCTAAAAGATCCTAGAAAGCAGTCCTTACGGTTCAACCTCTACTTGTAGCTGGAACACTCTAGTAACATTATTTGCAGGTTAAAAAAACAAACAAATGCAACTACATATGATTTGAGGATCAACTTATCTAGAATGTAGTAGAAGTATCTATCAGAAGTCGGATGGATTTGATTTCCTCATCAGTGGCCCCAAGGGCTTGTAGGATGCCAAATCTGCATTATGATGCCGACACACTCATCAACACCATGGCCTCATGAAGTCGCGATCCACATTGACAACAAGGTAAGGGAGAATGCCAACCCCGTGAACCTGGCCTTGCCGGACATGAGCCAAGGTGCATCGGTGAACACACCCGGCACACCAATCACCGTGTAGGCCACCAACCAACGGTTGCCTCTTGCTGGGACCCAGGTCAATCGTACGTAGCTACCCAAGCCAACCATCATGCCAAGAACACCTCCAACGTCACGTGACAGGAGGACCCAACTCTTGCCGGTCCCCGAACAAGCCAATGCAACCGAAGCCGATACTTCCCACCCACAACAAGGAAGGGTGGATGCCATGTCGTTAGGATTGAGGTCTCAAGATTATGTGTGGGGGGGGACTTGTGGGTGAATAGTCCTATGAAGATTACTACACCCAATTTTAAGACAGTAGGCAATTTTAAGCAACACACTAGATTGGTTGGTCCTTAGGAACACTTTAACAAGCAAGGTACAAGGAGATGGTAGTGGAATAAAGTAACTTGCACGAAAATAAGAGCTGAGCTTAGAAGATGCAAACACAAGGGGCTCGATGATGTTTTTCCCGTGGTTCGATAGTTGGCGCTATGCTACTCCACATTTTTTTTGCGTGGATATCCTACTCCACATTGATAGAGACTTCGAACCAAATGGTTCTAAGATTGCAAGGAGCTCAATGAACCTATTCCACCATGGTTTGCACCAAGAAGCCTCACTAAGGGGTAGATCTTTCACGAAATAAACGATCTCCTTGCCCTCACAAACTCTTGAGTCCTTCACAAAGTAGTGGATGAAGGCTCTCAAGTGATTCCTACTCGTCTACAAGGCGCATACCCTCCCAGAGTAACAAGCAAACTCACTTGGTAGATTTCCTCGAAATATCTTCAATCAAAGCTCTTCTCAAGAGCCCAGATAATCTCTCTCTGACACAAGGCGTATGAGTGGTGTAAGAAGAGAGGAACACTAGGTCTAGTGTTCATGAAGAAGGAAAGAGTTCTTGACCTTTAAACCTTCCAAGAATCAAAGAAGTGTTCATGTAATCACCCATCACTTGTCTTCTCTTCTTTCCTAGGAACTCTCTCTCTCTCTCTCTCNNNNTCTCTCTCTCTCTCTCTCTCAAGACTTGAACTTTTGGTAGTTGGAAATGAATGATATGAGTTGAATGGCTTGCCAAACGGAGGGGTATCCAAATCTATATATAGAGCTTGAAGGAAACCTGACTGTTACTTGAAAAAGTTACTAGTCAAGAAGTATTGGAAGAAATTCTTTGGAACTTCGGAATGTGTTCTTGTGAACCTTGGGAAAACACATCACTCGGAAGTATCGGGATAAAAAAATAAACGGTGGCTGCGAAAGACAAAAACGTGGCTCCTTTCTGCGTGCATAGAACTATCTTGGAAGGACCGGGTAAAACCAAACTCTTAGTAGTACTATAGTAGATAGAGCAGTTCTCATAATGAGGATCATGCAGGAATGCCAAAGTCACAGCTCGGAAGTATTGGGTGGATTTGCTCGGAGGTATCGGACTTATACTGTGACCAGGTACCAAACTGAAAGCTGTTTGGAAGTGCCGTGTGAAAAGTTAGGCTTCAAAGTGCCGGAGGTAACATAAAGGAGTTTGGCTTGGCACCGCCGGAACAAAAATGAGCGGCGGCCCGAACTATGGAAAACTTGGCTTGGCCCTCTAGGATTAGCACACTCAGATAGGCTAGAACCGGTTAGCAAAAACGATGGTATCGGGGGTTTGGAAACTCTTAGAAGTAATCTTAGAAGTGGAGTGGCTAAAGTGGATTATTTTGAGAACTTGGCTTGGGATCTTCTGCGGTTCAAACCAAAGTACCTTTGCTTGTGCCCCTCTTTAGTACGACTGTCCTACACTCAATGGACAGCCGTCGCCTCAGGCAACTTGCGAGGTGCGATAGGGTTACCTCTGGGTTCTGGTAGTCATGAAGCGAGTGTTCAACAAACTGGTGCAGTTGATACATGAAGCTAAGCTAAGAGTTCGCACCTTGCTTTTGCATGACCATTGCCAAAAATTATAACACCATAAATTCATCATATGCATTGACATAGTACTGACTTCTCCTTGGTCATGTGTACCATTTTGCAGTGAATTTCCTTTGTCTATAATTCTGGTCGGAGTTGGAGATGGTCCTTGGGATATGATGAATGAATTTGATGACAACATTCCTGCTAGATCTTTTGACAATTTCCAGGTAAATACCAAAACTATATAAATACTGATATCTACTTCCCAAGCAAAATAATGGTGATATTTGCTATCCTAGTTTGTCAACTTCACTGGAATCATGTCAAAAAAGATCAGTCAAAGCAACAAGGAGACAGAGTTTGCCCTTTCAGCACTCATGGAAATACCTTTGCAGTACAAGGCAACATTACAGCTTGGAATACTGGGGTAAGGAGAAGCAAGAGCAAGTGTAGTTACACATATTTCTTATTTGCCATTTCTAGTTGGTTTGATTGTCTCATTTGTAATTCGTATTTTTACTAACTAGGCGTCGACTTGCAAAGTCTCCTGAGCGAGTTCCACTTCCTCCTCCTTTTGCAAGTTATAATACCACCTCAAGAGCAGCACCATCTTGGGCAAATAACTTCCGAAGTGTGCCTTCTAATCATAGGGAGGAGGCAACTTTAGATTCAACAATCACACCATCAGTTACACCCCCACCAGCTGCAGAAGCTAGAGCATCAGAACTCCAAGTAAGACAAATACTATCCTGCTATATCGTAGGACCATTATAAATTGATTCAGATTGGAAAAAAAGGGGAATATTATGGGCACCCACACACAATATAGTAAAATATTGTATGTAGTCATTTTTGGAACAATGTTACAGAATAATGACTTGGATAGTAAAAAGTTGTTCCAAAATTGCTACTTTTTGTGCACAATTTTACTATATTACGTAGTTTTTCTAGCTGTGTAGAATACCGATCCTACACTTGAGCTTAGCATAGCACTATTGTGTGCGCGTGTGTGCGTGCATGCCGAGCAATTAGCCAACTACCAAAATAAGGGGATCCGAAATTCGTAGAAGACATGATAGTTTGGTTTTTCATGTGATTTGTTTGGCATTGTCAAATAAAATACTACTCTCTCCGTCCGAAATTACTTGTCGCATAAATGGATAAAAATGGATGTATCTAGAATATGTCTAAACACATCCATTTCTCCGACAAGTATTTCCGGGCGGAGGGAGTACCATATTTTTCATGGTGAACGGTAGTGGTATACTGATATCAATATATGAATATGAAAAGCAAGTATATATGCTGAAAGTAGTTTCGTTCTTTAGGATGATTAAACAATTAATGATACTGCTAGCGATTATCCAAACAAATATATACTTGTTGGCAATTGAAAGGTACTATTACTACCTCTGTGACTAAATATAAGACATATTTAGTTACAGCGGTTACTTGAACTGCAAAGACGTCTTATATTTAGTTACGGAGGTAGGTATTACTAGCAAACATGCCCGTGCGTTGCAACGGGTGATTTTTTACATATCTTTAAGCTCATGATTGCCCACCTGTTCCCCGCATGGGTGCTTCATTGGGCCACACATAGGAGGGGAGGGTGACGGACCAAAAGTTTTTTTTGGAAAAACGCTTATCTGTTTAATATTAGATAGAGATGGAGATTATACGTGGATCTAACTCATCTAGGTAATATGTTCTTTCGTATCTAGGTCATTGATAGCTACAGAACACATCAAGGAAATAAATAGATGCTTCAGCTATTACTTACATATGTGTGAAGGCTTGCGTGCACTCTTGCCATATCTTGCCAGTTTGCTAGAAATTCTTCATCTATGCATGGTCGCTGCTTCTTGAAGATCCTGAAGGGCAATCAACCTTGTGAAGTATGAATTGCTTCATATTAATCCATCCATGGTCATGCAATCGATCTTCATGATTTGATTTGTCAACTCGATATTCAAGAGAAGAGACTATCCTATAGACGCTATCATATACTCTTTTCTAAAATTGGCTACTAACCTATGCCATGTGAACATCAGTTTCATCATTTTTTTAGTTTGTGCAACTCCTTCAGATCTTTGTACTCCTTCAGAACATTGAAAACAGCCTGAGCTTTCTCGAATATTAATTTATTCGTTACTTTAGCATCATCGCCTTCCCTTTCCCAATAACTGCTTGACAACTTTGTAGAACAGGGTACTGATTGCTTTAGATCTGTCAACTTTTCTACCAGCTTAACCAAACCGAGTCACTTGAGCTCTTTCATAAGCATCCTGCAGAGGGAGTATTATCTAATACCACTAATTCAAGCCATTTTCCCTCGCACACCTGCGGTAACCCAAACACGAGCGAGTTGGATGTTCAGATATTAGGCATGACCCCATACCCATACAGAAGAAATTTCTCGAGCAGCTTGTATGCATGCCGAACGGCCAGCCTGGGTGAGGACGTGCAACCCGGGGTTGTAGGTAATCACTAATCAGATTGGTCGATCCTCTCCTCCTGCACTGCACCTCGTCGAGAAACAGTCAAGTAGGAGAAAACCATAGGGCGCACATTGGCCACATGCATATCTGCCCAGAGTTTCCCGACCTTGTCTAGCCGGCCGGTGGTGGAGCAACCATCGGGGAGCATGTTGTAGGTCCTTTCTTTGAGGCATGTTCCACCCTGAACGACTTTGGTGGCCGTCCACGGGTGGCCGTCCTACAGCCATGTTGATTTTCGAAGCCGATGCCGATGGTGAAGCACGGCAGTCCGGTGGCTTCATAGGCGAGGAGGCTCGGGTCTGTGCGTAGGTTCGCAAGAAGAGGCATTTGACTGATCAGCTTCTTTAGAGCATCTCTATGTTGGAGGCTTGGAGCGATCCCTCCCCCTTTGTTAGAGGCCACCAGGTAGCAGCCAGCGTCGAGGCTAGAACATGCAGCATGGAGGTCCGAGGCCACCGCCATCTCTTCGACGTCGGAGACAGAGAACATCTAGGTGTTGCGTCTGCGCTGCCGGCATGGTAGCGAGTAGCGACGACAATGGATGCCTTCTCTCGTTTGAACCTGCAGGGACGCCATCTTTTGTTGGAAGGAAGAGGAAAGCGATTGACGACTTGCTCGACCGCGGCAGCCACACGGGAGGAGATGCCGACGGCGGCGCGCCGAACCCTAACCCTGGTCGCGTATCGCTACCTCTTCCCGTTCGTGCAAGTGAATCGGACCAGTTTTTTTTAGCGAAAATGCATATCTATGTGTGCTGGTTTAGTTGGGCCATAGCACGGGATAAGGCCCATATGAGCGCTAGACAATTGACGATGGAAACGACGGACGAAAATCGTTGTGAAGAGCGACGGACGAAGAAATAAGACCAGAACGGACGACGGACCAAATTACGTACGAAATTACGGGGGTAAGAAGCGATCATCCCTTTAATAGTAGGTATAGATATACTACTTGGCAATATACTGCTTAATTACAATCCAAAAGGGCATATATTGTTTGCCAATAAAATTGGTATGTACTACTGCCTCTTAAATTAAGGGTATATACTATTTATACCCAAAACAATATATACTGCTTGTCAATTAAAGGAGGATATACTCTTTTCCTTCAAAGGAGTATATAGCTTATTTTCACAAAGGAGTAAATACCTTTTTTTCTACCCAATGGAGTTTGTCAAGCTAAAGTACGCGTATATGTCCATAAAAAACAGGGAGTATATACGTTTAGTTGATGGAGATGACTCGTGATCTAGGCTACTGGCCGAGGGGATCGATTAGCCAAGCAACAACTGAACCAACCCTTGAGATGTTATCAGCCTTGCAAAGGCATGCTGACCTGACCACCACTAAGGTCTATTGCTGCAAGAAATTGAAAAATCCAGCAAAAACAAGGTAACAAGCAATCTTAAAAAAGATAAGTCCACTTTACAACCGTCAACTTACGGAAGAGTTTAACTTATAACCCTCGACTCCAAAATCGGTTAGAACACACCCCTAACTTCTAATACTGTTTACTCCGACATAGTTTTGTGTGGTGTGGCGCATTCAAATTGACCCCCAAAATCTGAGGTGGCATCCGACTTAGCAGAAATTATAAAACAAAATTGCTTGTCCCTTGTCATACCACATCTTCTTCCCCATCTTTCTCGTTCCTTTCTCTATTCCTATATCTTGAGCCCTAGCGAGCAGCTGCGGCGTGCTCGGGGCCGTACCCGCCCACTAGTGTGTTCCCGTGCTCAACCCGGGATTGATACTATGGTGTGTTCCCGTACCTGCCCACCAGCGCCAACCCGGGATCGGTACTATGAAGATCTAGCACATCTGCTAGCATCCGCATAATAACGATTCTAGGTCGCCAGCTTCACATAACGTACACGTTGCAACGTGCACGCCATGTGGGTGGAACGCTTGGTATCACAACCGAAGTCAAGCCGTCGTCCATAGTTTGCATCTCACTACCGAAGTCAACGCCCAGATATGGAGAGATGAACCCTCCAGAAGACCTTCCGGTGACCATCGCCGTCGTGGACCCGCAGGAGGTCGCTGCACCACAGTTTACAAACACCACCACCCGGCTGACCGGATCTAGATCACCACCATCAAGACGTCCGGATCTGAATCAGGGCAACCACACCGGTTTGACCAATGACGACGCCAAGCTGTGGCCGCCTGACATCAGATCCGACGGCCCCGCCATCTGCATGGTCGTGGACACCACAACTGGAGCTCTATAGACACCACGAACGTCAAAGTCTCACAGCCATTGTGAGCCCGGCTGTCGCCCACCCAGGCCCAAATTGGGCCTGCCACCACCATTGTGCTCGGCGCCGCCACACCCATTGCCTGCCTCGGCTGTAAGCAGGAGCACGCGACCACCCGTTGCATGTTGCACGCCCTGGCGGCCAGCTCCATGGACGGAGCAAGCAGCTCGGGCGCTGCCCGATCTGGGACCCCATGGCCACGCTTGGGCAACCGTTCCGGTCAGTGGAGAGCACTGGCGAAGGCGTGGGGAAGGTCGGAGTGGAGGGAGTGAGTGGTGGGAGGATTCTCTGCCGATGCCCCTGTCACCCACCCAGGGGACGGGCAACGCAGGAGCTGGCGGTTTTGTTCTCAAACCCCCACATTATGTAGGAGACCTGTGATACAAGTGTTGATGTAGGGTAAAGACCCTATGTGGCCCAATCTTCACGAATTGGAGGTGGATTTGAGGAAGAACAAGAAGAACACGAGGGGAAATACGAAAATCGACACACATAGATGCAAATAAATAACACATAGATAGATCCATGATTCAAATCATCAAAGGAGTGACATGGAACAAGATAGTTCTTCCCCAAGTCCTAGGACAAAGAGGGCTTGATGCTTTTATGAAGCCTTCTCCACATGTGGAGGCCTTGATAATTCATCAAGGATTCTTTCTCCAAAGGAGGCCTTGTTCTCTAATGGAGTCTCTCTCTCAAGAGGAATCCCACGAGGGAAGATACATGAGCTAAGCTCTATGATTTGGTTTTTATTCTTAGCTAACCCTAAAAATGAGGAGGGGGGGGGGTCTATTTATAGTACATACCACAAGAGTAGGTGGGAGAGAGATACTACATGCAGGTACCGGATGTCCCGTGGCTCGTGAGGCACTGGATGTTTGGTACGCACCGAAAATCCGTTGATTTCCTCTCGGTTGTCCTGGCATCGGGATTTTCGGTGGGTACCGGATGTCCGGTCGGTCGGGAAGCACTGGATGTCCGGTACGCCACCGGATGTCCGGCCGCTGGAGCACGACTTGTGCTCGGCTGCTCCTGGACGTTCCTCTTCATCAGGTAACGGACGTCCGGTAGTGGGACCGGATGTCCGGTGGCTGTAGCTCTGCAGCTCCATCTTCTTCCATCTTCGCCTCCACGCTTCCTTCGCGGATGGTGTAGCCGTTCCTTTGTGCTTGCACTCCTCCTCGTGATCCATGAAACTCCGATCAAATCCTTTGTGCTTGCACTCCTCGTGATCCGTGAAGCTCCGATCAAATCTGTACATGCACGATGAAGGGTATTACCATCCAAGAAAGGATCAAGTGAACACATGGAAAGCAGATGATTCACTTTATATGTATGAAGTAGAAGTCGCACTTGTCACTTGGCAAATGTGCTCTTGACATGGTGACGTCCGTAGGATGCTCCGCATCAAGTATCCTGCTAGGACCCGACTCCATACCCTGTCTACCCAGGATACAACTCCAAGTTCAACTGTAACCTACCTTGTACACTATTCGAAACAACTTCAACAAGCACTTGGTAATCTGTTCAAGTCGAGCTGGCTTTCCTATGCAAGCAAGTTTTCCCTGGCCCATTGTGGTTAGGTAGTGTAGAAAAGCAAGCAATATTTCTTAGTTTTGAGTGGCCAGCATAGCATGGTAGATTTTTTTTTCCCCAATATCCAAGCACGCCATTTTTCATCAGTGAAGATTCTACCCCAACATCTATATATTCTGTTTGTCAGTAAAATGTTTTCATTGAAATTGAACAAACATATGTATATTCACATCTACTTTTCGTTATCTGCAGCTCTGCCCAGTTTGCCTTGCCAAACCCCGGGACATGGCATTTGGTTGTGGTCATCAGGTGAGACTTTATAGCACTGGTAGACCTAGACTGTTTAGCTAGACTGCATCTTTCCAGTTCTAAGTTTTTTCTTTACATGTAGACTTGTTCAGTGTGTGGACCGCAGGTCGCGGATTGCCCCATCTGTCGAAGGCCAATTGATACAAGAGTAAAACTATACTAACAGCCTCACATGCCTAACTAGGTTTGACTGAAGTACGCTGGAGTGTTGAAAGTAGGATCTATGGAAAAGAAAAGAACTCTGGAGTGTTGGAAGTAGAATCCATGAAAAATAACTGTTTATACTGTAGCTTGTACCGTAAAGAAAATGAACAACAGTTGTGTACCGCTCTATGTTATATGTCATCAGTTCGATACCTAGAACGGGGCACTACTGCAAAACTAGCTAGCAGTGCCAGGCGAAAAACAGCTACCGACGAAAAGAGCTACTAGTGACGGGCACTAGTTCTGGGCCTGCCACTGGTAACTTAAATATACTCCCTCCGTTCTTAAATATAAGTTTTTTAAAAGATTTCATTACGGACTACATACGGAGCAAAATGGATGAATCTACACTTTAAAATATGTCTTTATATCTCCATATGTAATCCATAGTGGAAACGGAGGGAATACCACATTTCTTCCCGCCACTAGTAACTTAACCAGGCTCACTAAAAAAATGTTTGCCATGGGTTTTGCAGTTCATACAACCCATTGTCGATACGAACACACATTTCTTCCCGCCACTAGTAACTTAACCAGGCTCACTAAAAAATGTTTGCCATGGGTTTTGCAGTTCATACAACCCATTGTCGATACGAACACGCATACGTTTCATCGTCCATCAAATACGCATTTTAGTATTAGTGATCAACTTTAACATCTTATCTGGCTTACCAAGTCATGTGGCCCATACAACAATAAAAAGAAGGGAATAACGAGTGGCGTCGTCCCGTGCGGCGGCCGGTGCGCCACGCGAGTGCTCAGTCTCGCGGACAAAAACGCGTACCGATGGAACCTGCAGGTGGACGCATGTGGTGTGGTGGGACTAGTTTTCTCTGTTTGTTTTTTTTTTTTTTTGCCAGAAGGATCTGGTTTTCTCTATCGAATGCTTCCCGTCCCTTGAGTACTTACTTCGTTACTAAATATAAGTCTTTTAAAAAAATTCATTACGCACTATATACGAAGCAAAATAAATGAATCTACACATTAAAATATATCTATATACATACATATGTTGTTCATAGTGAAATATTTTAAAAAACTTATATTTAGAAATGAAGGAAGTACAAACGATGCATCATGCATGCAAGGCCTACTACTCGAACTACAGAGTAGGGAGTAGATCCTGTGGAGCTACATAACCAGCTATACACACATGATTCCTACATATAGTACTAGCTTGCGTACTCTGGTTTGTCTATAGTTTTTGCAACGCTCACATCCGTCTCCCTCATCTAGTCATTAAAATCCAAATTTGAAGATTAGTATATAATCTCAAAAACCTGATAATTAACATGTGTAACCTCCTTTACCTCCTAAATTTAACCTTGCAATTTACATATTTTTTTCAGCTCAACTCAACAACTATACCTGTGTTTGCTGAACTTTGTCAACCATGATTGATAAAACCTGACAACCATGTGCATCCAGCAACTACATTTGCTTAAACCGTCACCCATGTGCATATTTTTTGGCGCAATTAGTAAGTGACGCAATTGATTTGTTAATATGGCAAGTGAGTACAATAAACCCAAAATGTAAGTAATAATAATATGGCAAGTGGTACAATAGAACTGTTAATATGGCAAGTAAGTACGATATAAATCCAACAACTAAATAGTAGTAATCTGGCGAGTGGGATAGTAAATTGTTGATATTGCAAGTACGTAAATACGACAAGTAAAACGTAATAATCTGTCAAGTGGCACAATAGAAATGTTAATATGCCAAGTAAGTAGTACTATATAAATCCAACAAGTAACTAGTAATAATCTGGCAAGTGGCACAATAAACTGTTAATATTGCAAGTAACTATGATATAAATGCGACAAGTAAATGGTAATAATTATGTCAAGTGACACAATAAAATGTTAATATGGCAAGTAAGTACTCCCTCCGTCCCAAAATAAGTGACTCAAAAGGAGTACAATATAAATCTGACAAGTAGTAATAATATGGCAAGTGCTAGAAACAAAAGTTGCTGAAACATGCTAATATGTGATCCAGTTTCAAAATTCTCATCACGATAAGCCAATAGTGAAAAACATATCATCATTCGGACCAATGGTTTAAACGATACAACATTTTACATTTTCGTTTTTAAAGTAAATAAGTACATGGATACTTTTGCAAATATAGTAACGACTGGTTTACATTTTTGTTTTTGAGGGGAACCTACATGCATGTGATGCATGATGGAGAGTGAAAAAATGTGGGAATGATAAAAGCCATGGGAGCGGAAGGCCCGATCATGAAGGAATCGAATGCTTGTTTGGTAGTGGCAGCATATACTGAGCGGCATGCGCATAGAGATATCTGGCCCAGGTACGTGAGATGGCCCACCAAGTGGACGGAGGCTGCAGGCTTTTGCATCCTACAACCAGTTTAGTAGCCGCACCGGAGAGCAAATATGCGGTGCCGCTACGTAGTTGTGTTCAAGATTTAATAGGTGAAACGCCAATCATTTTAATATCTTTATCATTACTATGTAAAAGGTGTGACTCCGGTTTAGCAGCCATTCTATTTACTAATGTAGTTTGTTTGTCGGAAAATTTTCCTATCAATTTTTGGCAAGCTGTAATTGTAAGTTGCCTACTTCTTGATTAATCCCCTCAACTTGTTTACTAAGTGCTTGAAGCATAGTTGAGTTTTTTTTCCTTGGCAAACAATTCATTTTGTTCATATTGTGAATGCATAAAGTTTTTAGTGGCTTTCCCAATTTTAAGCAATATTTAATCAAACGAGGCATCAGGAACCATATTATTAGAGGGGTTATCGGGATACGGTCTAGGATTAATTCCTCTATAAGCACTGGTGTTGAAATTATTTCTAGCGACATAATTCACATCAATAGCATCATTATTTTGCTCAATCAAAG
>CBMN010754272.1:404-14067 GCA_000582825.1 Hordeum pubiflorum
TTAGGAACGGAGGGAGTAGATCATTTGTCAAGTGTAAAAGCTTTTTGGTATCTATTCAGAAATAAGCAGTTAGAAATATAGCCGTTGCAAAAACATTGTTTCTCATAGGGTATTGTTAAGATATAGGAGTGGAATATAGTCTGTTGGAGTGTGAAGATATTGAGGGAGAATATTTCCGGACGGAGACTCCATATGGAAATATGGAGATGCTCTAGCTGCAATAACAACTATCTACTATGTGTTCTACTTACATAGAAGTAACACCATAACCTATAAATTAAACAACAATAAAATCTTCATACATGCAATGTTTCGGTAAGAATGCGGATCTAAAGAAAAAAGAAAAAAGTTAATGAGGACAAGTATAGAAAGGCTACCTGCTTGCGGCTTCTTTTTCCTTTTCCCATAGCAATTTCTTCTACTTCTTGCTCAACGCATCTGTCTTTCAATAATTCTTCCCAATAGTTTGCTTTATGGGATGCGGCTTCAGCTTCAGCTTTTTTGCGTGCCTCCTCTTTTGCTGCTAAAGCTTTAGCCTCATCTATGTACTCGAAGTTCGCAACCTGGCACATAGTAACACGAGAGTTAGTGCTTATTAGCAGCATATGCCCAAAAATCAGATGCTAGTGGAGAAAATGTGAATGAAGCAACGGAAAGAGACATTGTGCACATTATCTACAGAATGCCTTGGAAAGCACTCCCCCGTGTAGACCTTAAAGGCAATGGCAAAACTAACATGCTGATATAATGTTCAGGTATTGTGAATGCATGCCCACTTTTTAAAAAAAAACTTAATGCATGCCCACTATCTCATGATGGTTTGACAACCACCAAATTTATTGACTAAAACATAAACACTAATGGTTAATAAAATTTATATGTGACCATTTTCGAGACCGTTTCACCTTACATGGTAAGAAAAACAATAGTCCATCCATCTCTTATCTCACCCACCAAGAAGCTCATAGTGGTTATATGAATATTAATACAGTAAGGTGGAGAATTCATGACAGACAGATGGCAGCTACAGTTCCTTAGGTTGGAAATAAACATATTAGTGCAGAACAGATAAGATATGGTGTGCCATTATCCAATAAGATGACCACAGAAGCAAGTAACAAATAAAGAGAAGTATATATTGGCCCCTTGAATTCTTCAAAACATACAGGTTAAGCCTAAACTTTCAAACCATCTATTGTGCAGCACTGGACAACATCATCAACGTAAAGCATGACAGACAGCATTTGAAGCTGTGCTCACTGTGAAGCATCAGGAGTCAGAGCCAAGCAGGGAATGCACACATTCCATGAGGAAAGGACGAAAGGTATGACAGTGGGGTGAGTAGCATATCCAGCATAGAGGATAAGACAATGGTGGAGCAGCTCACCAGCGTGGAGGGCTGCAGCTAGTACCACCAATACGAAGGTAGAGATTTTCTATCTATTTGTTTGCTGTTGCTGATTTATTACTAGCCCGGTCTTCTCTAATTTTGTTTGCTGTGTCATGTCTTGATATTTCCTTGAGTGGCATAGGGGTGAGGGTTATTTGCAACAGTTTTGATAGTTGAGTGCTAAGAGTTGAGCCATGTCATATTTCAAGGTTGAAATCAGAGAATTTTACGAGTTCAAGGGTAATTTGTACTTTTTCCAGCAGACAATAAGAGCAGAGATTACAGGAAATAATTTGAAAAGAATAATCCAACGGTGCAAGTTCATTTTGCACCCCTCAATTTTCTCCATGTTCGGAAAAGACACCCCTTAAGTTTCTCCATGTTCGGAAAAGACCTCTGACCCAAAACTGCTAGGTATTCACTCGTATTATTCGAACTGTTCGCTTTTCCCCTAGGCTGTTTTATTGGTCGTTTCACCACGCTGACTGGCATAACTCTGGCTTCGGCATGCATTCTATGTGATGGGGCATCTTAAGGAACAAGAAGAAGGATAAACAGGACGTTGAATATGGCTACCTATGGATGCAAATATGAATACCATGTCAATGAAACATGTACATTTAGATGCCACATTTACGAAACCATGGTGGTCTTTTGTTTTGAGGGTGTTTTGACTGGTTTTAGGATTGAGTGTCCAAAGCGAATGGTGTTGAAGTTGAGGCCTTGAGGGTGTTTTGGGGGACTTGGAGAACTGAGTCGGGGAAAATGGACATGTTCCTAATAAAAATGAAGAGGCCCCCTATGCTTTATACTTATAATAATGAGATAAGACCTCGGTACCTTGAAACCTTTCAGAAATTCATCATCTTCTTCATCTTCCAAATATTCTTCCTCGTCGACTTGGTCACGGTCCAATAACCTATGAGGCCAGTAACAAAAAATGTATCATCCAATGCAATGCACTCTTACCACATAAAGATATAGTGCAAAATACCACCAAAACATTTTAAAGAAACGGAGAAAAATTTCATATAGGATTCGCCTGTTTGTATGTTCTCTAAAAAATGTCATGCAGGGTTTGCTTGGCCCCAATTCTGTTGTTTTGCCGTTTGGCACAGATGACTACGAGATCGTGTGCTAGGGATTTCTGGCCCCAACCCACGTCTCTCGCCTGGCAAAGGAAGATTTTTTTTTTTGTGCTAACAAACACAATGTCTTGCCAATGGTTCACATATACTAGCTTTGGATTCAAACGTATCCATGCTTGCGTAGAGGACGGCTCGAACAAAATAAGTGAGATTTACTATAAAAGGAGAAGGAAATAAAGAAATTCAGATGAAACAATGAAACTAAATAAGTGAACAATTTGCTGAATTTCTACTTGTGAAGAGGATGACTCAAAGCATGAATTAGCCCTTTACAACAGCGCTTGAGTATGAAATTTGGACAGATTTCCAAACATATTGAACACTATCTACAGCATATTTGTTTTCATAATAAAGAAAGTGCTTACCTATCTATTGCAGCATCATCATAATGTATTTGGCGGGACTTTCCAGCTTCATCCTCGTCATCATCAAAAAGTTCTTTTGACCCATAACGGATAATATCATCTAACTCCTCCTGGAAAAGGACACGGATTGATGATTTTTACTTAGCATTTAAAAATAGATATAACAAGTACGGCCAGATTTCCTAACATATTGAACACAATCTACAGCATCGATTAACACTTCACAAAGAAACTTAGGTTCATCACGGCATCGCCTGATCATCCACCCCAGCTAACATATAATCTAAGCTACATGCAGAATGATTTTGAAACAAAAACAATTCGAATTTACATGTGTCAAGTAGTAACTAATAAGAAATCACACATATCACCACAGCTTCAAATCAGGTAAATCACTAGTGTATGCACCTGGTGGCCAAAAAACAATTGACTATCATATCTGATACCAGTAGAAGCTAATTGATAGGTGTCACAAAAAAAAAACAGTTATTTGGTAAGCATAAAAAAAATTCACAAGAGACTACATCTAAATGGGCTTGATAATCATCAATTGTAGCAACAGGTGTCAAAGCTTGTAGGCCATGTGAAATGTAACACAAGGCAATGATCGCGAGAGGAACCAGGTGCTACATGCACCATAGAGACTTTGATTCTGATCAGTCCATGTCACATCAGTAAGAGATGATAGCAGTCAATGTGTGATGTCATAGACATGAAGTTGTATCTAAGTAAAACCATAAATGCTAAAAAAAATGATATTTCTTAACCCCTGTGGATCATTAGAATCGCAATCCACACAGTTACCTGATTGACATTATTAGCCTTTGTGAGTCTCCCAACAACTAAGTGCTCCAGTATCATCTTTTTCTTTGTAAGCTGCATCATTCGCTCCTCGATTGTACCTCGACTAACAAGTCTATATATCATAACCTACAGGGAAAGACAAGATTTAGAAAAAGGCTAAGAACCGGCACGCGCACACAAAAAAAAAAATCAATAGAACATAAAACAGCTTGGGTCAGATACCTTGCTAGTCTGCCCTAAACGATGGGCTCTTGCCATAGCTTGTAGATCCGCGTGTGGATTCCAGTCACTATATGTAAATGTAAGATATGAGTTACAGAAGATTTCAGAATATGAACTTTGTTGTTTAAACAAGGAGATCGATTCACCTGTCGTAGATAATTACAGTATCAGCCGTTGCCAAATTTATACCCAGGCCACCAGCTCTGGTAGAAAGAAGAAAGCAGAACCTAGTAGAAGTCTTGGCATTGAAGCGATCTATTCGTATCTGCCTTTCAGCGCCACCTATCTTGCCATCAATACGTTCGTAGCTCCATTTCTAAAACATATGTGATGTTTAAAATATGGTACATGAGATGAATTAGCCAGCATAATAATTAACAATTGATACAACGGGAAGATAGTTAAAATACCCTGTAGCTTAAATAATCCTCCAGTAAGTCCAACATATGTTGGAACTGTGAATAGATAAGGACTCTATGACCCTGCTCTTTCAGCTTCACCATCATCTTGTCTAATAGTTGCATCTTTCCAGAGGAATCTAAAAGCCTCCTGCAAAATCAAAGAAACAAAAGTTAATTCTATATAGATCAAAATCAAAATCAAAAAAATCAGACTTCAACAAACAAACAAGTACCTTAAACCTTCCTCTGAGCTCGCAGGCTCAGTATCAGGTTCATCCGTCATGAATCCATGGCAACAAAGTTTGCGCAGCTCCATTACGACATTTATAAGGGAAACCTGTAATAAGACAACAATGAATTGTCAATCCAGAACAGACCGATACAAACCATAAAATGGAAATTAAAATTACAACTATTACATGTCCACCACCGCGACGAGATAACACGGCGTAGTTCTTGGTGAGAATTGCCTTGTAGTATTCTTTCTGTTTGCTTGTCAGCTCAACTCGTAAAATCAGCTCCTTTTTTGGAGGAAGTTCCTTCATAACATCTTTCTTGAATCCTGTTTGTACCACACAAGCAACAAGGTTGAAATTACATCCGTTAGAAAAACTCGAACAGAATTTGATCTATATCTTACTTCCAGCAGCTTTACTTTTGAGTTTACCAAACTAATTCTACTCAGGATATACTGCACCTGATATAACATTTCAGTATGTAATAGACAATCATGCCACATCATTTCAGTATGTAATAGACAGAATTCTGATGATATACCTACTTCTACGTTTCTTTTATATGTATTTATTACTCCCTCCGTTCTGTACTAAATCAGCGACAATTAATATGGAACGGAGGGAGTACCATTTTTTGTCAAACCCTGCTTATTGCATGAATATGCAAAGATTGTGGATTTTCATGGTATGCATATTACATCAGAGTGTGTGCAAATATCAGCTGAAATTCGGCGCCACCATTCAGACCATTATAAACTAAAAGAAAGAAACATTCTAACTCCAGATATCAATGGCAGTACAACGGTCAAGGAAAATGAAAAAAGGATTAAATAACTAGTGCTAAGTCTAACTAATTTGCAGATCATTTATTTGATATGAGCAAAACCATATGCCCAGCAGAAACAAACGATCAAATGTATTCATACTCCGAAGAAGGTGTGGCTTCAGCATTCCATGGAGCTTCTCGACTTGCTTGTCTTGGTTGATATCCTTAAACTCCTCTTGGAGATCAGATATACTCCCAAACTACAACGCAAGTGCCATAACATTACAGGATAGAAGTATAGAAGGTAACATTAAATGCAATAGGAGATTAAAAGATTGGTCAGCATATGCTAAAAGTTAGGAAAGTGTCTATCAAGGACCACAGTAAAATCAAGACAGTTTAAAATAGGACAGACAGAATGCCTAATGGGCTAGTGACAAAACAAAATAACAAATTTAACATGAAAATCTTTAAGTAGACCAAACAACTTTGAAACATAAAATGGAAGTGTCTGAGAATCTGCTAATCTTACAGTTTCACCCTCGAGGAAGTGCATCAGCATGAAAAGCTCATCCAGGTTATTCTGCAGAAGAAGAAGAAAACACAGGACAACAAATTTAGATGCAAGGATAAAGTCACAAGAAAACAATAGCATGCATCAAAAAAGTTTTCAAGTGAAAAAAATAGCATGTGCAAACAAACGGGATGAAAAATGAATGTAAATGATGCGTTATTATATAGCCTGGATGATGCTATAAAATCATGTGTGAGAACAGTGTCAAGGTTCCTTAGATATTATTCAATATGCCATGTTCTAGTGCCTAACTCATGTTCACAAAATGGATATGTTCAGACAAGTGCATTTATCTTGTTCACATGCCAATGTGGTGATATATAACATTAATATCCCATTAGGACAATAAGCCCCTTGCTATGGAAGATATATTGACAATGATAAGCACTGATGAAAGTGTGCATACTCTCAAATAACAAGAATATAGACCACAGACAATCAACGATCTGAGCTTAAACACCGAGAAACATCTAGATAAATAGTAATTGCAATTCAAAAAGACTGCTAGTAGACTTGCGTATGAAGATGAAATAGTTTTAAGTGAGGGAATACAGTACGATGGTTTGAATGTAGAGCAGTAACCTGAACTGGGGTCCCCGTTAAGAGAACACGATGTTGAGTATGATAATCTTTAAGTAGGCCAAACAACTTTGAATCTTTGTTCTTCAAGCGGTGCCCCTCATCCACAATCTAAGATGCAACATTAATAATCAGGGACAAATCAGTCAAAAACATCAGAGTACAATAGCCTCCACAAAATGAAGAAACAGAATTACCATGCACTCCCATTCTATAGTTTTCAGAACTGCAGAATCCATGTTAATCATCTCATAAGATGTCAAAAGGACATCAAATTTTATTCTTGACTGCTTCTTTTCATCATTAGATGAAGATGATTTATTTTTCTTCAGCTTCTTGGGATTATCTTTGGAGTAGTAAAATTCATACTTCTTGATAATGTCACGAGAAGATCCAGATCCAAAATACATAATCTGACAAGAGGAGAAAAGTCAGAGAAAAATAGATCTGTTTGGAATATACAAATATGTATTTCAAATTAGTTCAACCCACGTACAACATTCATTTGAGGTGCCCAAGTTGCAAATTCACGCTCCCAATTTCGCAAGGTTGAGAGAGGGGCAACAACTAGATGGGGACCAAACTTGTCTTCAGACACAGAGGCCAGAAAAGCAATGCTTTGTATTGTTTTCCCTGCATTTTTTTTGTCGTCAATTTCGGAACATATAAATACAAAATTGGTAATACTAGCATCCTTGTTATACAAAAATATCTTACCAAGACCCATCTCGTCGCCAAGGATGACACGTTTATTAATAGACCATGAATAACGCAGAAAGTTTAACCCTTCAAGCTGATAAGGGTGTAGTGTGCCTTCAATAACGAGAAAATGATTCAAAGAACGAGCATGAAGACATGTCCCATTACATCAATAGTCAACCAAATAAAAAAATGAGAATAATTCATGTTTAATAGCAGCATACCACCAGTAAGAAACTCAGGGGTCCCTTCAGCATGACGCATATCACGATTGGAACTCTTGCTCTTGTCAGTAGATTTCTTGCGCCTGGAAAGAATCTCATTGTAGCGCTCAATCTGAGGTTGAAACACTGAGATGTCAGACTCGCTTTCCCATGTGCATTCATCGTATGAAAGTTCCTTCCATTTCACATAGTACTCCCTTTCACCACTGGAGTTTTTTCTGTTAACAAAATACGAAACAATGTTAGAAATATCAAGATATTAGTTGAGCTTTGCGAAATGGAAATGCATGGATACATGGGAGGAAGACAAGACGTGACACGTTCCGATTACTGAGACCATCATAAGATGTCACTATGATTGAAGAATGCTATTGTCATTTGACCCTGGGCAATAACATGATACAATATGGAATAAATGTGATACTGTCCTATGACAGCTTCATAATTGGGTAACTGACTGATCTCAGGATAAAGACCATAAACAATAACTATGATGACTGAACCTCATTAATGTAAATTTATTAATTTGTCAGATTGACCCACATACCTGCTCGCAAGGACCCTGTCAACAGTTGTCCATTCAGGCCTAATTGGAACATAGTCATCGTCAGATTTATCCATCGACTCAAACTGTCTATTGAAGTTATTCAATCTAGTTTTCAACCGAGGGTGTATCTTCGCAGCATCAAAATATTCATCTTCTGACACCCTGATATGTAAAGAAAGTCAACAGTTAAGAGATGATAGACGGTAGGGAACAATTCTGCAATGAGCAAGGCAGGCAGGTAACTACCAAGTGCAGTGAATGTGTGATAATCCTTTCCATTTTATCAGATATTGCTTGACAGGTTTCTTATTTGATCCAGACTCTGAAGAACTAGTCTCTTCTGAAGCGACCTTCGTTTCGCAATCTAATATCTTCTCCATCTCTGTCAGTGGGCTTACCTGAAAATCACAGACAGCCTGCTTTGGTATACCAGCAATATAAATCGTAAGGTGAAAGAAAAATGGATCAAGAGAGCAAACACATACACATTCAGGGCAGCTCCACTTATCAGATGTGATATTTAGGCAAGGAACCAGACATTTCCGATGAAATGCATATGTACATGTTGTACAAGATACAAGATTATCATTTAGCCCACATTTTCGGCAAGCATCTTCTTTCTGCACACAAAAATGAGCCAGCACTGAGTTCAAAATAAATACAGGACACCAAAAACTGGAGAAGGGGATATTTGCAAACATGGAATCAAATGAATAAAAGGAATCTGGAAAACGGAAGGTGCACCAACAGACATTTGAAACTCCACTATGTAGAGTTGTAGACAAACTACCAAGGCAATTTGAAGTGCAGATTAGCAAATGAGGACAGAAAATAACTATCTCTTCCAGTTATGAAAAACAAAGAGCCAAGAGAACCCGCATGGCACAATGATATTAACGCAAAATCAAAACTATCTTGATCTCCTAAAATAGATAAAAACCATGATAGTAGCACAGTGAGATCACCCAGGAGATTAACTTTGCACAAATTTCAATCCCATAGTAGTAAAATGCCAGCCAATCTCAATATAAACTTAAAGAAACAAACCTAGATATGGCATATCTGAAAATGCAGAATAAGGTAAGCAGTAGGGAGGAAAATGGAGTGGAAACTTTCCGTTTTTCTGGACGAGAAATGGAAACAGAGAGGAAATACGAAAACGGAAATGGAAATGGAATTTTTTCATGCGAAAATGGAAACAAAAAATGGAACGGTGTTTTCCGGTGGAATAGACGTAGAAACGGAACTACCCGTTTCCGTGAATATGGAATTCTGTTTTTACTATATAGGCCTATGGATGCTTTGTAGCCCAACCACCAAACAACACACAATGAGCATAATGGATCATTTGAGGCCCCACTTCTACTACCACACACGTACTCAACCAGACACTATACGCAATTGTCCAGTACTACTACAATACTACACTAAGTTGCTAACATAATCATATTATTTTGTAGCCATGTTAACAATTCATTAAATTTGTTTGTTTTGGTGTGTATTTCTCTATGATTCAAGGGATTTCTAAGTTCCGATCAGCACCCACTTTTGTTTCTGTGTCCGCTCTGTATTCGCTCCGTGTCCGTTTCCGGTAGTGTCTGTTTCCGTATTTATTTCAGGGGTTTCTGTATTCGTTTCCGCTTCTGCAAAAAAATATGAAAACAAATGTTGTAGCACCCAGTTCTGTCCGTTTCCGCTCCGTTTTCATCCCTAGTAAGCAGCGCCATTCCACTCAATTATCATCAGAATTCTACTACTTCAGACAGATGGACACTTGGCAGTTAAATACACAAATATTTAAACTGGATACTGAAGTATTGTTAGTTCAGTTTCATTCCAACTACATAGTTTATGTTGCTTCATTCTTTTTTGTCTGCCCGTTGTGTCGAGGTAGTAGACACATCCTGCCTGGTCATATAATGTAGAAGGCATGCTTGGTATTTCTATCTTGATATCTTCTAAAAAAGGATCCAAGCTTCTAACTCTAACTATGAAATGGTGGCAGCAGGCCATCCACTCTGTCCCCACCTCCACAAGGAAGGGCACCTCTTCGATGATCATGCTCATGGCTTGGTGGATTTGGAAGCAGTGCCATGCAGTCATCTTCCGCGGCACACAGCCCAACGTCACTAGCCTACATGACAGTCCGAGCCAAGGCCAGATCATGGGCGAAAGCATGAGCATTGGGTCTCATAGCACTACTTCCGGCGGTGCCTACTTGTAGGGAGGTTGCGCTGCAAATTTGGCCATAGCCCTTCTTGGGCTTGTACATAACCTTATTTTTGTGCAATGCATCAAGACGCAAAGATTTTTGCGTTCTCTAAAAAAAAACTTGTGATGGACCTATAAAGTAATGGCATGGTGGACAAGCTATATCGAAATGCGAATTAAAAACGTGGTAACTTTGTATTCTGAACCTAAGGAAAGTCAAACTAAACGAAAGACAAATAAATTTTGATCCACATAGAAGACCCCAAATTAATAGTCTTCTGGTTAGCACATTAACAAGCTTCACAAAATCTTCAGAATATAGAACACCAGACCTGCCTATTCTATACCAAAAATATATCTCGCTATTAAATAATGCTCCCTCCTTCCATGAATACAGTGCCACACTCCCAGCGTTTTTTACCTTGTACTCCGATTGTTTTTATTGCCAATAGCCATGCATTAACTACAACAGGGGGGGGGGATGAAATCTGGGAAAGCCATTAGCCCTGCACGTGTTTTTTTATTAGCTTAGCGAACGAGGATTTTGGCGGAAACGAGAAACTTAGTTGCTGCAGTTGTCATGTGATAAAACGTACATTAGTGAGTTATTTTCCTTTCCTTGGTTTCTGAGAATTTGTGGCCTTGTGTAAATGGAAGAAGGGAGAATATATTAACGTTGTGAAAGAACACAGTAAACTTGCACCAAGATGATACTCCCTCCATAAAGAAATATAAGAGCATTTAGATCTAAACGGTCTTATATTTCTTTACGGAGGGAGTAATTGTTAAGAAATGTCTGTGTCGTCCCTTCACTTCCAAGAGTGGTGATCTACTGATCTCTTGTATAGCACTGTGAGAGCCTAAAGCATCAATCCCAAACTACATATCCATCCTATTGCACAATGTCTGCCATGGCATGTACCAATTTCAGTGGTGATCTCTTGGCAACCAAAGTTTTTCATACAAACCAAAATTTAGTAGTATCTAGCTGGTTAACGAGGCAAAAAAAGCCTAAATTCACAATTCAGTATACAAACGGTATCAAACAAACGAATTATTCTAGCAAAATCATCCCTAAACTCTATGTAGCACTATTCAGTCCTCCCGCCTATCTCAGTAACCCTATTCTACACCAGATCCCCAAACCAATTCCTCCCGCCTACAAAGAGTTGAGCCATTCACAGCCTAACACCTAATTCTCCAACTACTAGTAATCCTAACAAAACAGCACCAATTCCCTGGTACCCACCGGCAGCTTCAAAAA
Organism: Hordeum pubiflorum; assembly: GCA_000582825.1. Lineage (NCBI taxonomy): Eukaryota > Viridiplantae > Streptophyta > Magnoliopsida > Poales > Poaceae > Hordeum > Hordeum pubiflorum. The sequence continues at coordinate 11,835 of CBMN010754272.1, forward strand.
AAAAATCAGCACAAAAATTCGAATTAGGCATGATGCGAAAACGGGCCGTGATCAGCCATACCGCGTCCTCGCGCTCGATCTGCTTGACAGGGGGGTCGCCATCCCGATCCTTCCCCTTCCCGTTCCCGCCGCGCGGCGGGAAGTCGTCGTCGGACTCATCTAGTATGTAGCGGGGCCGCTTGTCCGACCGCACGCGCAGCCGCTCGACGAGGCTGCTCATCCCGCCACCGCCAGAGAAGACACTGAGCTGCGAGGCGGGGGCGAGCTCCTGCGAAGAGCGCAGCAAGCGCCGTCACCACGGCGCCGACTCTAGCTCCGCCGCCTCGGAGTGGGCTAGGGTTTGGGGATTGGGATTCGGGGAGGGGCGCGCCCAAATTCGAGCGGGATTTATACCGCCCCGTGGCCTGAGCTGGAGTGCGGCGGGGGGCGCGTGAAAATGGAAGGTGGTGACGGTGGGGGCGCTCGCCGCGTCGCTGCGGGCGGGAGGGGCGGCGCGAGTGCGGCGAGGGGAGGGCGCGCGCTCTCTGACGCACGCGCGCGGAGGGGAGTGGGGGCGGACGCAGTGGTAACGGCCACTGCCCAGGGAAGAAAGTCCTCGTACTGAACTATTGCAGGCTTTGCAGTGTAGCCCTTCACCTGTGCCTGAATTACCTCACGTTGCTCTAGGGGTTGGGATCCGGGCGCGATCTAGGAAAGCAGCCATGGACGGTAGACTTGATACCTGTGGACTTGTTTGGAAATAATAAAGATCTGACCTATGGACTTGCTTGAAAAAAATAAAGGTCTGACTTTTAGAAAAGTATACAATTCCAATTGCATACATTTATTACAATATTAGAAATCTTGTTGCCTGGTGCGAAAAGCGTGAGAGATTTATTTGCTTTAGTTGGAATGCATTTACTTGTTGCAATTTTTTGATACACGGCATGTCTCGAAGCATACAAAAGTTACCAAAATGTTTAGGAATGTTAAAACGGGAAAATAGTGAAAGAAAATGTTTTCTCACCTTGTGATTTGCTTTCAGATCTGATACCCGTGCCCTCGACCTTTTTGACATAGATCGGTTCATCGCCTTGAAGCATACAAGAATTATCAAATTATTTATAAGAATGTTAAACGGGAAAGTGGTGATGGGGGATGTTTTCTAACCTTGTGATCTGCTTTCAGATTTGATACCCGAGCCATCGGCTTTGACATAGATCTGGTCATCACCTCCCACGTCGGTGATGGACTCCTCTTCGTTGGTGGTGGTGTCTGTGGGCATGGTGCATCCTTGTGCACACTCTGCTTAGCGGGTGCTTCGAGATCCATGCCCTCATACGTCGACTTCTTCAACTGGGACCGAGTCATGACCTTCGTTGATGGTGATAGTTGTGGACATGACCCGCTCTTGCGCTTAGTCCCACTAGGCATGGTGACCTTGTGTTGGTCCATCCCATGTCTTTCGCCATCTGGTGAGAAATCTTCGTTGGACTCTCCAAGCGCGTCGCGCGGCTTTCGATCTGAACGCTTGCGCAATCGCTCCATGAGATCGCTCTCGGGCTTGGTAAGATTTGAGAAAACTCAGGGATTCCGCGCTCCTTGGTCGGCTCCTCCAGATCTCCCTCACACCGTCGATGAGGAGGCTCTCATTGCATGGTTATGAGCGGGAAGACATGGTGGTCATGTGCGGAGCTCTCTCTCTCTCTCTCTCTCGGTGGGATGAGGAGGCCCAAATCACAGAGTCATGGGTGGAAGAGACGCGAAGTACCCAATGATCTCTCTCACACAAGGGCACACACGTTTGGTAGTTCTAGGAGGGGTGAGCCTACAACTGGTGGTATTTGTAGCATTGTGAGTCATGAGTTGGCGCTCGGTGAGACACGGCTACTAAGGATGAGATTATTGACGCGTGGTTGTGGATAGTTGGGTGTGAGGCGAGCTCTCTCTCTCTCACACACACACACACATACACACACACGCACATTTGGCGGTTCTATGAGGGGTGAGCCCTTAATTGGCGATATTTATACCACCCAAAGCATAATCTGGCACTCGGCAGGAGGCGTCAAGAAATGAAGGTAATGGTGAGTAATATTGGCATGTGGTTATGGATGTTTCGGGCATGAGGATGTTGTGATATCAACGCCCCCCCCCCACCTTGTTTTCGTACACTTTCCAAGAGAACAGGATGAGTGTGTTGGCAATATGCCCTAGAGGCAATAATAAAGTAGTTATTATCATATTTCCTTGT
>CBMN010754280.1:0-10074 GCA_000582825.1 Hordeum pubiflorum
ACAACCCTTGAATTTCGAGAATAGACGGCTTATATTGATTACGGGGTACAGTAAAAGAGCTCGCAAGTATAATCCATCTGTTCATAAATATAAGATGCTTTCGATATTTTAATATGAACCATATATGTATTGAAATGAGTGAATAAACACGTTAAAACATGTCTATATACATTTAAATTAGAAAATACTAATTAAAGCATCTTATACTTGCGAACGGAGTGAGTATTATTACTTCACTTTCTTTCAAAGAGCTTGATTCAGTAAGCTGCTACTCCCTCCGGCCGGAAATCCATTTCTCCGACAAGTATATTTCGACGACGGGAGTACTTGTGCTGCCTGCATGCTTTCCTTGCGCCATGACCATATGAACAGGGAGACGCGTATACTCCTCACGGCCAGGGGTTCACACCGCGGTGCGGCGGCGATGCTATTCTGCGCCCGTGCATGCATGTATGGCTAACGGCGGCAGCTAATAGCTCCAAGCAGGCGTGGGCACGTCCATTCCGGTCATCGTACGTCGCACCTCCCCTGCACTTCTGCACAGGCCTCACGGGTCTCGCAACACAGTGCACGGTGCACGGGAGCGCCTGATTCTCGGGGAGTTTTGGGGGATGCGTAGCACAAGACGTATTGGCCGATGGATCCAAACCTGATTACGGGGGAAGGATGCATGCAAGGGCTAAAAATGTCATGCGCGCACATCGCTCTCGAATCATACTTTTCCTGGTATTCGACCTGCACACCCATGTTCGTTTCTTGGAGTTGCCTGCCAAGTTGGATATTGAACGCGTTCATCTCCAGCTAGTCACTGTGCAGTCAGTCAACCGCATGTCTCTGTCTGAATGTGCCATCTGTACGTACACATGGGACGAGCACCACTCACTGACACATCAAAACAATCACCGATGAGCTTTTCTTAACCAATTGTCTATGCATTTTCAGTTATAAATGGTCAGTTACTCAAACTAACTTTTGAATGCAGAGTTGGGTGTTTTGGTGACCAGGCTTCATGGAGGCTGAAATTTTAGAAAAAAAAAACAAAATTTAAACTTTCTGAATGCAAAAAATCTGAAAAAAATGCATGTATATAAGGATGAATTGTATGTGTCTGTAAAAATTCACGATGAAATACCTTGAATTGCGACCTGTACAAAAAAACAAATTCATGGACTTCGGGGATGAACAGTATCATGCGCTGAAAAGCCACGGATTATTTTGGCACAACCCTCATTTCAACGTATTTCATCGTGAAAATTCACATACATGTGCATTATGCCTTCATGTAATCTGTATTATTTTAGAATTTTTTGAAACGTTAAATATGAATTTTGATTTTTTTTAAATGACCTTCATAGAGCTCGGCCTACAAAAGCATTTTTTGATTTATGCAGCCATATATAAAGCCTTTGCCGCTCTTTATGGAACTATGATTCTAATTTTTGCCTCCAAAAGTCATGTCCTCGTTGAACCCGAATTTTGCTCTAATATTGTATGCCTCGGCTTCACAGAGTGGTGCTACTCATATACTCCCTCCATCCCAAAATAAATGACTCGCCTCAAAATTAGTATAACTTATTTTAAAACGGAGGGAGTAGATAACTAGAAAATACCATGTGGTTATTGTGGGAATTGGTTAGTAAAAATTTGGTTTGATACCATAAGAATCAAAACTAAAAATACATATGATTTACTATATTTGATTATGTATAATTGTAATAAAATTTACTGAATATAAGTAAAATAATTGAATGGAAAATATTTTCGCATGCGTGATTGAGATAAAAAAAATCTTGGATAACATGAGAACCAAATTTAAAATTGTTGGATAACATGGGCCAAGCACCACTCACTCACACATCTTAGTAACTTATTATATTTGATTATGTATAGTTGTATCAATATTTATATAAGTAGAGTAATTGAATGAAAAAAAATATTCATGCATGGTTCATTGTTTTGGTTTTCTTTTTTCATGCTTGATTGCATGTTAAGGTGTGTCTTATCTCATTCATAGTCGTATTGTAAGATGACATACTTGTACGTTGAGATAAATTAGTTGTGATGACTCTTCTAAGTATATAGGATGTTGTCTGAAGATACTAAGGGCATCGCCAATCACAACCCGCAAATTTCCTTCCGCATTCGCCCGCGGACAGGTCGGCCCAGTCCGCGAACACGGATGCGAGAGGACGACATCAAACCATAGCCGCATACATTTTGACCGCAACTCGAATCAACAGGACGAAATTCGAGCAAACACGTTCAGATTTCACGCAAACACGACGGATTTCATACAAGCACGGCGGATTTCATTACATTTCGGACATATTTTAACTAAAAAACTAAGACTATGTGCACGTACGGTGGCGCGGAGGTCCACTCACACGATACAGATACACTACACTACTCTACGGCCGACCCCGGAGGCATATGCTTCGGCGCAAAGGACGCCTCGCTTCCCCACTGCTCGTCGGAGTAGAACCCCCGCCTGATGCTTCAGCGGGAGGGGAAGCGGGCACCTCCGGTTCCCTGCAGCCCGTGCGGGGTTGATGAAGGTCCTCGCAAGAGGAGAACATGGCAAGATACCGACTGTGTACGCCGGCGTCGCCCCGATGGTGGCCTTCTTGGGACCCGAGCGGCGGCGGCCTCCCGTGTTTTACTTCTCCTCGATGATGGCGGCGGGCGCGGACGCGCTGGTCACCGACTCGTTGCTCTCCACGCAGCCGGCTTCTTTCGCTGCCTGCATGGTGCAGTCGCAGGCACGAGAGGCGCGGTTGCCGCCGTGCTCCCCACTGTGTCAGTGTGCAGCAACTCGCCACTCCTCATCAAGCTGGCTTGGGGCGGCGAGTTGCTGAACCACGTGTCGGCTTGGGGCGGCAACTGGCTCCGTCGGGCTAGGCGAGGGACGCGAGGGAGGTGGAGCAGCGAGCTGTCTCGCTCGTGCTCGTATCTGACGGGCTCGACGGGTCACCCAACCGTCCTGTATGCCAGAGAACTGCTCTTTGAAAGTCATCGAAAGAGTGGAGAAAATGGTGAATGAGTAGATGTGGGAGCGGCGGAGGGGTGCGATTCTTGCCCGGTGTCTGGCCTCATTTAAATAGAGGGCAGACGGGAGGAGCTCGACCGGCGTTGAGTTTAATGCCAACCTGCTCATGAACATACGTGTGGTCGAAGTACGTTTCTCGGCTTCCCAGCGGGTTTAATGGAGCCGTTTCAATGCGGCGAGGAGGCGTGTTTAGCCGGGCTTGCAGCGGGCGGCGCCCTCGGCTGGCGGGTCGCTTCAATTGCGGAGGCAATGAGAGGCTGTGTCCGCCCTGAGCTGCATTCAATGTGGAGCGGTGCGCTCTATAGGGGCATGAATGCGGACAGTCGGCGTCGGGCGGGAAGCACACACAGGAGGGGGAGGGGGTTTTGGTGGGCCAGGATGGTTAGAATCGGGTGAAGTAGCGGTCCGGATTTCTGTAAACCTCCCCACATTTGTCTCCGGTTTGCGAGAAAAATCACGTCCGGACCGTCCCGCGGACCGATACAGGATCGCGTTGGATGACTTGCACGGTCCGGACGGTCACGCGAGATTTACGGGTCTGCCTTGAAGATGAAGCATCTCAATGCAATCGCTCAAAATGAACACTGCAAACGTCCACGGGCACATCTAGACGCGTATGCGAGTACAGATACGAAAATGGATCATTCAACTTTATACCTTAAATATTCACCTCTATTAAATTTAAATAAAAACCTTCCGCCAAATAGCAACGCTTGAGAGCAGAAGGGCACTTTCGCGCTCGGACGCAGAGTTTCTGCTCCCGAAATGAGCTCGGCAAACAGTAAAATCATAAACAATTCAAAAAAATTCAAAAAAATCTGATTTTTTTTGTGAACAACATTGACAAAAGTTCCAAGTGCGTGCAAAAAATCGGCCTGAAATAACATTCCTATAAGGTGTGGCTAAAAAAATAAAATCGATACTTTGGAAATGTGAATTTGTTTCAATTTATTGTTCACCGAGTTTAGTTGAGCTCGCGAGCAGAAGGGCACTTTCGCGCTCGGCTAAATAGCGTTCCGCCAAACATATCAAATTCCCTTTAAGAAGAAGAAACAAGCGTGATTACTTCCGGCGGCTTCTAGCATATCGCTTCTGCCTAATCTTGTGGCCACGTAGCAGCTTCCGCCAAATCTAGTAGTCTAGTGGCCAGGTTCCGCCAATGAAGCATTTAACTTCCCCCAAGTCTAGTAGTCTAGTAGACTAGTAGATTGCCATTTGAAAGAAAAAACAGTAGTGAAACAAAGTGATTAGTGCATCTCCAACCGCCAATTCCATAATTCATAAATTAATGATGAAGTCCACATAATAAAGCTAAAAGCCGATTACCAAATCTACCTTTTTAGCATCTTGAAACCGCGCATAAGAAATATTATCAATGAATCACCTTACAATAACACACGAGAGACAACTTTCTATTTTGCCAAACAACAAGTCGAACCCAATGAACAATTCCTGCTGACCCTCAAACCGTCTGTATCCGTTCGAACCGTGCGGTGCAGGTCGCGAAAGCCATCCAACGCGGCCTGTATCGGTCCATCAGACGGTCCGGACCATTATTTTCCCGCAAACCGGAATTAAATGTGGGGGGTTTTGCGGGAGTCCGGACACGATAAATTTTGAACTCTCACCCTAGGCCCAACCAAAAGGAAGGCGGAACCCATGTTTTTTAGCAACCCGCATAGTTTTCGCGTCAAATTCCCCCCACTCCCTTTTTCCATCCCCCGCTACACTTCACCCAATTCCTGTCCTTTTCGCCCACCCTCTCCTTCCTTCCGCCGCCGGCGCATGGAACCAGAGGAGAACCTATCAGAGATGGAGGTGCCGGAGGTGCCGGAGGATCTGAGCATCCTGCTCGCCCGGAAGATCTGCTCGGCTACGCGGAAAGCTCGCCGTGTCAAAGCGAAGGCCACAAAGGAGGAGAAGCTTAAGAAGGTGATGGCTGGCGGTGGGCCTGGTGGCGTTGGGCGGGGTGGTCGTGGTGGGCGTCACGACGGAGGCCGCGGTGCTAAGCCAGGCACGCCCACAATACATACGACACAATGGTCGGGGCATTACAAGCCTCCGTACTACTACGACGCCAGGCAGCTCGGAACCGCCATGGGAAGGTACCTTACAGTGTCGACGTAAACGCAACGCCACTCTTCTCTGAGTGTTCTTCGCCGCAGTTCGATCGGGCTCGGATGGCGGGCGAAGAGCAGATGAGTCCCCGCATGTTGTTCACTACAATGCCTAGAGCGGGAGACTCGGCGTGCGACGACCTGAACAATGAGATACTCGACATCATCCACGAGGAAGGTGGAGGTGGCGGAGGAGGATATTTCTACGAGGATGGAGAGGTGGATGTACGGATCCCACCGAGTCCGGCAAGTACCTGCATCAGCAGCCCTACACCCAGACAGGCATGCAACATTCATACACCCAGACCGGCATGGGCACATAACAACAACATCATTGGCCAGCCGGATAGCAACAGGAGGAGAAGGAAGAAGGGGAGGAAGAGAAGGAGGATGAGGATGATGATCTGGATGATACAACCGGCGATCCAGAGAAGAAGGGTAGAGGAGAAAGCTTCAACATGCGGGAGGACGAGTTGTTGTGTGATTCATGGTTGTCCACTAGTCTCGATCCGATCCATGGTACGAAGCAAAAGGGCACAACATTTTGGAACAACATTCACATTTGGTTCCACGAACACAAGCATTTCGCCCCCTACTCTGGCGCGGTCATCCGCAATCGTGAATCATAGTCTCCCAACCATCCATGATACACCATCCAAGAGGCCATGTCGAAGCATTGCGGGCACTTGAATTATCTCATCGCACGGTGGCCTAGCGGTGCAAAAATAACTGAGCAAGTAAGTTGATCACTAGCCGGATATGCTTAGTTTTATTGATCACTAACCGGATATGCTTAGTTATGTTGCTCACTAGCCGGAACATGCTTAGTTTTGTTGATCACTAGCCGAATATGCTTTGTTTTGTTGCTCATTTTGTAGCCTTCTCGTGCTTGTTTGGTGTACAAGAAGTTGGAGAAGAAAAACTTCACTGTCATGCATTGTTGGTTGAAGTTGAATGGGAAACCAAAGTGGAACCTTTTCATAGCCAATACCGCCGCCCAAGACACCGAGGAGGAAACCGGTGACCCTATGGACCCAACCCAAGAGGCCGTCGAAGAAGGTTAGAAGATTTTTACAGGGCAAGAAGTGGGAGAAGGAGAGTGCAAAGCGAGAAGGTGCGGCGGCCAAGCTGACGGAGAAGTTCGAGGACAACTTGTCGAAGAAGAAGGAGACATGCGTGAAGCGCTTGGACCTCAAGAAGGAGAAAAAGGTGGAGAGGTTCAAATTGTTGATGGAGGCGACAGATAAGTAGCTGAAGCTCGAAGAGAGGGGGGCCATGATCAAAGAGAGGAAGGCTGCGCTCGAGGAAAAGAAGTTGAAGATCGCCGCAAATGCGGAGAACGCCAAGGTGTTGTCCTTGTGTGGAGTCTGTGAATGCCGACGCAAGAATGATTGTACAATCCGTATGCTACCAGATGTTGCAGTGCAGAAAGTTGAGTTGATAGCGGCGGACATTGAGGACACAGTGGAGGATGACGCGGAGGCGGAGACTGCGGGGGCGGCGGTGGCACCTTGATCGAGGTGAAGATGGCCGGGGTAGCCGGTCCGGCGGCAAATTGCACAGGCTGCCGGACTGCACTTCTTTTGGATTTGGGCATGTAAAAACTAAGCATGCTTGTCTCTTTTTGGTTGTGATCGGGACATACGATCCGGCACCGATGTGATCCGGCGCGCTCTATGGATCAGACATAATTTGAATTTTAAATTGCTCTTTACTGGTGAACATATACCGGATAGCGTTGGATGGCTAGCTCCCGCATTCGTGTCCGCGGATTGGTCCCCCTGTTCGCGAACGAATGCGAGAGGAAATTTGCGGGTCGGTGTTGAAATGCCTTTAGTGGCTTTCATCAAACTTCGAACATGATATCCATCAAACGCAAGTATGCTAATCATCTTCCGCCAAACCAAAATAGCAGCGTAGCAGCAATCTTCTGTCATGCGAGCAAAAAGGAGAGGGATATGTGGTGGCTTTTGATTGGCCACCCGGATGTCTGGACTCATGCAAACCTTCCTCAAGTTTGTTTTCGGTTTGTGAGAATTCGAACATATAGATTGGTCCGCAGACAATTAGGGATCCGCATTGGATGTCAAGCTACGTCCAGACATAGCTCAGTCCAGACGTTTGTGAGCTATTTGAGAGTCCGTGTTGAAGATGCCCTAAGCTCTCTAGATTTGGAGCATGTGCATCAGAGGTAATGGGGTCGTTGAGTCCACCTGCAAGGGTGTGTGTCGTTGGTTGAGGGTTCCTTTCTATTTTCCTTGGGGAGGGAGATTCTTCTCTTCTCTATTTTTAATTTCCTTCTTTCGCATTTTAATTCATGAACATTTGTTAAAATTTGTGAACATTTTTAAAAATCCCTGATCTATTTGAATTCACGAACATGTTTCATACAGTATGATTTTTTAAATTTTGAAATATTTTTAAAAATCTAAGGTTTAAAAAAATATGTGAACATTTTTGTATTTACCATTTTTTCAGAATAAAAGGATAGGCGCTTTTTATAAGATAGCATGGGAGTGAGCAAAAAATTAATGCTAAGCGAGCGATTGAACAAGGAGTCAATCTGCGCGAGCAGAAGCTTTGTGGGCCGGCCATGTGAACAATATAGTAGCAATTCCACAGCTTATGTGTGGAACAGGAGATTCCAAGGAGCTCACACAATGACCATCGACTCACACTGGGTCGAAATATGTAAGGACACCATAATCACATCGAACAATTTCACTTTCCTTTCAAAATATATATCATCTCTATCAGTACCCAGCACGACATTCAAACAAAAAGACATCACCAGACGATCACTAAAATCGAAATCATCTTAGACAAAATCAAAGCAAAACAACCGACCGCAACAACAATAACATGCTAGAAAAAAATGCCAAGAATAAAGAACGGCGCAGCGGATCGCGCGTTAGCCTCTAGTTGGCTTCTCCTTCGCGTGTGATTCTCCAGAATCCAACGAGAATCCTCTAAAAACCCCACAAATCAAAAGAGCTCCAACAGAAACCGAAACAGGTGTAGAAGAACCCGTCACTTCAAGCTTTTATGCCGTGATTCATGAGTAAACAGGTGGCCAAAACGCAAATTACGCCGACATGGATACCTATCAAGCAAGCCATGATTATTGGTGCTATGTATGATCATCGCCCACAAATGATGACACGACAAGTTGGGATCGACAGCTGCCATGGAAAGAGACGGTGTCATGGCAGAGAATCGGCCAGCGGTGGGCTGCACTGCACCGATCATCATTCAGTTCAGCCTGTACACGTAACTAGCCAGCGGACAAAATTTATGTTTTAACCTTTTATGCTAACAAAATCCAGAATTAAACTTGTTAAAAAAATGATTTTGACTTTTTTGTCACGCCCAGTATCCCTGACGTCTGGGTTGCACGGAAGATGCTATGATCCATGGCGTCTGGTCCGTGTCCCGCACAATCGGTTGATCCATTGACTTGTTGAGCTGGTAAAGAACCAGACGCCAAGGTCCCTGGCGTGTGGTCACTTATCAGGACCAAATGTCAGGGTGTCTAGCGTCTGACCCATTGCCATGTCAGCTAGGCAATGGGTCAGCCGGTCGTGCAGGCTACGGAGTAGATGTCAGGACCGTGATGTCTTCCGTGCAACCTAGACGTCAGGGATGCTGGCGTGACCAAAAGCAGGTCAGTTTCAGAATTATTTTAAAAACAACGTCAATTCTGAATTTTGTTAGCACAGAATGTTATAACACAATTTTTTTTCCCTAGCCAGCACCAGTACGTAGCAGCTCGATCACCTGCGTAGCGAGAGGCGACGGGAAGGCACTGTCAGTGGGCCGTAGACACGCGTTTACTGGCGGGTAAGATGTCGAGGTCGCGCCCGACGCCTTTGGCGGGTGCAGCAGTGTACGGTGTTCGTTTGTCCGTTGGTCGTTATGCTGTTAGCCCACCGCCTTAATTAGTCCGTTGTAGGTGCTGTCGCGTCCTTAATTTGGATACAAGCCACATCCTCTGTGAACGGGACGCACACATTTTCTCTTTCTGGTGTTAGCATGCTATATATTCTGCTTAAGATACTTGAGGTGTTAATAATCCCTCAGGATCTTTGTTCTGATCTACGCCATGAGATGAACAACCCGCATCCCATTTTTTTCCTCCATATATCACGTTGGCCTAGTTTCTAAACTAGACGATACTCTGCACGTTGTTGCGGGATATTTTGCAACATATTTGAGTGTGATTCATTGTATGAAACATGAATATTTTAAGCAATAATATAAAAAGCTAAAACTGAAAAAAATATAATTATTATGCTTGATTACTATATAGATGTAAATTGTTTACTAAATCTAAATAGCATAATAGAATAAAAATTCTTATGTATGTTTGCATGTTGAAATGTGTCTTTTTTCATGCATGTTCTACAATGAAGTGACATGCTTTCATATAGAGAGACATATGATAGTGGGGGTGGACTTTTTCTCATGCATGTTGTGCGATGATGTGGCATGCTTGCATGTTGAGATAAATAGTTAGTGGGGGCTAGCTATTTAGATAGTATGTTTGCATGTTGAGATGCGTCTTTTTTCCATGCATGTTCCACGATGAAGTGGTGTGCTTTCATATAGAGAGACACATGATAGTGAAGATGAGCCTTTTCTCGTGGATGATGTGACACGCTTGCATGTTGAGATAAATAGTTAGAGAGGGTTAGCTATTTAGATATAGAAGATAACAAGTAATTTCATCGGTGTGCCAAGGCGACACGAAAGCATAAGAATTTACCTAACAACATGTGCATATCTTGATGTTTAAGTTTTTCTTTTGCGAAAAGGACCTCAGGATTATATTGCATATTCTGTTTGAGATATGCTCTAGAGGCAATCATGTATGATGATATTTCCTATGTGTTTATGAATAAAGATAGTCCT
>CBMN010754284.1:0-13425 GCA_000582825.1 Hordeum pubiflorum
TTGGGGATGCTGATATGTCTCTAATATATCTATAATTTTTGATTGTTCCATGCTGTTATACTACCGTGCCTTGCTCGACAGCGCGGCCGGCCTGCGATGGCTAGGGAGAGGTGCCCGGGATCCTGATGTATATAGTAGTAGTTGTAGTTTTAGACTTGTTGTGTTGGCGTTTGGCGTTATGCCGGAAGTTTGGAGATCCTCGTCGGAGGCGGGCCGCGTCCGGCGACTGCTGGTGTTTTCTCTTCTCCATGTGTTGCTCCAACGGTCGGAGCAGAAAGGAGAGAGGGGATTCCGTACTGGCTTCTCCATATATAAGGTCGATGGTACCCCAGATCTGGAGATGGTGGTCTTTTTCCAGCTAATCCTGTCTCACCGCCGTGGTGGAGGACGATGGGATGCGGAGGAAGGCGGATCCGCTTCCAGGCGTGCTGCTGTTGCGATCTTCTTCCTCGTGCTCATCAGCAGGCGTGTTCCTGGTAGAGCTACGTCGCACTTCAGTTGCTTGCCGGCCTCCGCCTCTGCCCTGCTTCTTCTAGTCGAATGGCGACCCACTGGAGCTTCGTCGGCTCCGTTCATTCCTCCCGACGCGATGTCGTCTAAAGGGAGGCAGTCCTGTGCAAGCCTAGCTTCTCTTGCCGTTTCCTCCGGTTTGCTGGACATGGCCCAGCGAAGCTACCGACCCAAGTGGTTCGTCCCCGGTGTCGATGGCTTCAGTCTCCGGCTTGCACTATTTAGGAGGACTGGATTGCATTTTACCTTTTATTCTGAGGTCCTTTTTGCAAAAATCATGGACTGTTTTGTAATTTTCTTTTCTTAGAGGGTCCTTGTGTAAGGGGTGCTTGTACTGTTTCCGGAGTTATCTAATGCACTCTCGGGGTCCTTGGAGACCCCTCACCTGTTCAAAAAAAAAAAAACCAAGTAGGAGCGTAGTGTAAATAAATGATAAAAGAAAGAGGGGGACGAGTGGACGACGCAAGCAGGACGACGCTGTGTATCCATTCATTCAAGTCGCCTCTCTCACCTGTCAAGTCAAGTCACCTCCCCCCCACCCCCACTGCCACTGCATGCTTGTGTATCAATAGCAGCAGCTCCATTGTTTCATCGACGAGAAGCAGATCTCTCCACTCCAACAACCAAGGCCACAGTATTTCTCGGAGAGATTCAGGAGACCAGCAGGAGTAGGAGTACGCTCCACTGCAAACAGGTGCGTGGTTGTGTAGTATGTCTCGATTTGCATTCTGTGCCCGACATTTTGATTGATTCCAAGATGGAGCTCCCCGCTGAGCATTTTGATTTGAAGCCTTGAAATCGGCCAAAAGTACCATCGATTCTGCCTTTGTAGTTGCAGAAAAGTAGTACTACTACTATAGCATCTCATCTCGAAAGGCCAAAAGTAACTTTTTATCTCGTCACGCTCGCATCGTCTTCGAGGCGCCCCCTGCCTCAGCTCATCACGCGGACCCAGACGGCGACCCCGCCGAGATACGGGACGACGGCGCTGGGGGAAGGGCGGAGCTGGATCTGTATCATGACGATAATGATGCAGCTTCTCCCCTCCCGCCGTCCATGGCGGGCCACTCTCCTACCTCCGCCACCAAAGTCCTATTACTTCCGTCATAAAAAAGAAAAAGTCCAACTAGGTCCCAGCGACCCATCTGCGCATTCTCCCCACCTCCTCAGCACCTCAAATCGCCTCCCTTTTGCCCGTCGTCTCGCCGGCCACCGGCACAGTTTCTCTTCTTCCTAGCCACCGCCGGTGATCCTTCATGCGCCGGTTGCGTCTCGATGACTCGCCGGTACGCTCGGGCTCGGTCGAGGCGGTGCAAGCCTCCTGTTGGACAGATGATCCTGCCATCGAGCCCCATCGATACGGCCGGCTCCCGGCCGCTCCTCCTTCCGCCTGCGTCGTCCTCGTCGATTCTACGGCCATCTGTCTTCCTGTTCTCAGTTAGACGATCCGGACGGTGAAGCAGAGTCAATTTTAGAGGTGTGCAAACATTTAGTTCTGCTTATGCAACAGTTTACCTTTCTGCCCGCTAGCTAGTAGCTACCTCTCTGAGAAGATCTGAACTTGGCAGTGCAAATAATCATGCTCTAGGACTAGGGGCATGCAACAATTACTTCAAATTCTTCGGTGGGTTGAAGCTGCAAATATGTTGATTCTCTTTTGCAATATTGGAAGCAGATATATTGTCACTTGATTGATTGGTTGATGTTTCTCTTTGGATTCCTCGTGTATCGATGCAGGACGTCTAGGTCTAATTAATGATCTGAATCACTGAATCCCCACTAACTTCGATCGATGGTTTCAGCAGCAATCTGCTGCCCTATTGTTCACATCTGAAATTGGCCATCCCCACTCCAGGTACCTACCATCTCTTTACTTGAAGAGATTTCTCGCTCCTGATATGTTGTTAAATTTGAGAAATGCTCTTCTCGCTTCTTAACCGTGTTTAATTAGCTGCGATGTTTTCCTATTTGCCAAATTAGAAAAAATGTAGTATGCGTTCTGTCGTTATGTTTTCCGTGATTACTTATCTACTTGCCCTTGCTCTTGTTTCAGGGGTCCCGTCTTATGTAACTGCAAATGGATTGCCAAATGAGCGCTGCAAGAGCGGACCTCGAGTTCATGCTAATTAATGAAGTTGCAGAGCCAAAGCCCCTGCCTTTCTCACTTCTTGCAAACATCACAAATGATTTCTCCGATGAGCACAAGATTGGAAGTGGTGGATCTGCAATGGTTTATAAGGTACGAACATTCACAAGTGTAACAGTCATAATTGCAGTTGGTGTTGAAGAGCAAGGTGATGCTGACTCTGCATGTTATGACCACAGGGACACATTGGAAATCGTACAGTCGCTGTGAAGAAGCTGTCCAGACCCGATTTGCACGAGAAAGAATTCATTCAAGAGATCAAATGCCTGATGAAGGTGAAACACGAAAATGTTGTTCGGTTTCTAGGATACTGTTCCGACACACAAGGATGTACGGCGACGTACGAAGGGAAACTTGTCATGGCAGACGTACAAAAACGATTGCTTTGTTTTGAATATCTACCTACAGGGAGTCTTGATAAGTATATCACAGGTAGGGTCATGTACCATATAACTTACTGTTTCTTCATTTAACACTAGCTGCCTCAACTATCTCCCAGACTCCCACACAGTACGAGTTACTTGCCCTGTCTGTACTCTCTAGGACTCAAATGTTAAGGACGTCAAAGTATATTATTACCTCTCTAAACAAATGTAAGACGTCTTATATTTGTTTACAGAGGAGTAACTACTAAATGCTTTTCACATTTCCACTTTTCAGATGCATCTTGTGGACTTCAATGGAGACAACGCTATAAAATAATCACTGGAGTTTGTAAGGGCTTGCATCGACTTCATGAGGATCACATTTTGCACTTGGATCTGAAACCCGGAAATATACTTCTGGATGACAACATGGTCCCAAAACTTGCTGATTTTGGCCTCTCGAGGTGCTTGGGTGAAAACCAATGCAAGATTTTTACTAATAATATTGGTGGAACACTGTAAGCTAGCTAAGCCTCTTCAGAACTGCTCATCAACTTTTATGTCACCTGTGATTCATATTGAACTCCCTCTACACATTGAATCTAACCATAAACATTTTTTTGCAGGGGATATTTGGCACCAGAATACAAAGATGGTGTAGTCACAGAAAAGTTTGATTTGTATAGTCTTGGTGTTATAATTATGGAGATACTGACAGGAGGCAGGGGCTGGGACAGGTCTCACGCCGTTGACGGTGTAAGAATAATTTATGTCACCTTCTGATTTTAAAATAATTATACACTTAAACTTTCTACTCCCTTGTTCCACAATATAGACATCCTAGTTTCGTCACAGGTCAAATTTATAGAAAACAAATACCAACAAACCAACATGGCAACATCTACATTACTAAGATAGTATCATAAGATCCTTCATGAAATGTGTTATTTTTAGTGTATGTATTTGGTATTGTAGATGTCGAATATTTTTCTCTACACTTAGTATTTATTTATTTTTGACTTAGAACAAAACCGGAATGCTTTAAATTGTGGAATGGAGGAAGTATAGATTTTTGTAATCACATCTAGTAGTGGATGGCATGAATTAGCAACAAAACAAGCAACAATTTTTACCCAGGTATCATGGTGAAATTAAAAATTGCTAAGGCAGAGAAGGAACATATGTTCCTAAGGGAAATAAAAATAAAAATTAATAATGCGATGGAGATCTTGATTACGGCTGCTTGGCAAGTCTAGAAACAAAGAAATGATTTCATTTTTAATAATGTGATGCCTTCCTTTAGAGAGTGATTCTATGGTAGGAAGGATCTTCTAGTGCAGAGTTTGATTACTTAGATTAAAGGATAGTCGGCAGAATAGGCAAAGTGATTGGTTTGTACTAATTGGATACAATCATTGAGCCATTCCCTTGTATGTGGGTGTATCTTTGGGCAAATTGTATAGTATATATTATATACACTTAGATTTTCCAACCCAAAAAAATGCGCTGGTTTATTTTTGCAAGTCATAATTAAGATTGCATTTTTGGTAGGTACTTGAGAGTTGGATCAACAGGTTGGGCGAATCACGGACAAATATACAGTTGGACCAGATAAAAATATGTGCTCGGATAGGGATTGAGTGCAGCAGCATTAATGCAGACAATAGACCAGATACAAAGCATATAATCAATAGGCTTGGAAAGGCAGGAAGTACACAGGTATGGTCAAATGTTGAGATATCTTGTTATTTTTTTTAAGGTGCATGACCGAGAGCAGGCGTGTGGACATTTTGGATTTTTTTACTGCATTGCCCAGCTCTATTTACAGCTTTCCCATATTC
This sequence comes from Hordeum pubiflorum, assembly GCA_000582825.1. Taxonomy (NCBI): domain Eukaryota; kingdom Viridiplantae; phylum Streptophyta; class Magnoliopsida; order Poales; family Poaceae; genus Hordeum; species Hordeum pubiflorum. Next base: position 4,863 of record CBMN010754284.1, read on the forward strand.
TTTGAGACTAAGAGGACTTCAGAGATTTTATAGTTTGAAAAATCATCTACTTATTGACATTTCTATTCTTAAAGTGTAGACAAATCCCATCAAATTGAAAGTCCTAAATATTTGACTAGAGCATCTCTGACAGTACCTCTCATTTGTAACTACAGGTTTGCTGTTATATTTTTGTGACATGGAAGATTGAGGGAAATGAAAGAGAATGGGGTTGTTACTCGAGAGATTGGGTTTAATTTTTGTGTGTGGAGAAAACACAAAGGCTGTTAGACATAAGCACAATACGTCACGTGCATGAGTCCTAGTATGATTAGTATTCTAAATCAAGTAGGATTAAGAATACTATGTGCCTAGGCACGTAAGCACCATGCAGGTAAGCCCCATGTGGTTGATCCCTAGCAAAAAAGCCCGTGCGTTTGAACGGGAGAAGAAAACATATCACAACCCATCCCTCCTCGCCAATACACACTTGTCTCCGTCCTTTATTTCAACACAATACCCCACATGTATTGCCGCTTATATTCCTTTCTGCCCTCATCGATGGTGGCAGTTATGTCCACCTTGCGTCATATTCTAAAAACTGCTAAAAAATCTAATGCAAGAACATAACAGGTCACCTGTAGTGGGGAAATTCAGTAATGGTTATCCAAAAATAAGTGACATGCACATTTGAAGTTTGCTTTGGAAAAGGAGTCACCCCCGGCCTCTGCATCAGAATGATGCATGCAGCCATATTATTAAGCGAAAAATCCACAAAGGTCTGCAATGTAGTACAAGCTCATTCGGAGCTTAATAAAATGAACAAAGATAAAATTTGCCACAACCGGCGAAAATAGGTCAAGATGACTAAACACCTAGCCTATTATTAGACCGCCATCCAAACCGGTTGTAGATATCCCGAGCTCCCATCTCTCACCGGGTACACCCAGTATCCAAAAGCTCCCTGGCTTCCGTAGGAGTGAGTAATGACCACTTACGGATCCAAGCAGTGGCCCTGTAAATAACCTACAAAAAATTAATGCGAGTTTATCTGTTAAAAACAATGTCATTTCTGCAGTTCCATATAGCCCAAAGTAATGCACATACTCCTATTTGAATATGTCCCGCAGTGTTTGGCTCCACTTCATTTAGCCACGTCCCAAATAACGTGTTACTACTATTTGGAGGGTTGACATTAAAGGCTATATGAATCGAGCGCCATAACAGTTTAGCAAGAGGAAATTTGAGAAAGAGGTGTTTAATATTTTCATCCTGATCACAAAAGTAACAACGTTGACTACCCTCCCATCGTCGCTTTGCTAAGTTATCCTTAGTCAGAATCACCTCCTTGTGAACAAACCACGTGAAGACTTTGATTATTAAAGGTACTTGAATCTTCCAAATATTTAACGATTTCGGAATTGGCTCAGAGTTAATTAAATCTAAATACATAGATTTCACCGAGAAAACTCCATTCACAGATAGCCTCCAGTGAATCGCATCTCGCTCTTTAGAGAGGTGAATGTCCATCAACCTCCGCACTAGATGTAACCATGCGTCCCATCGGTTACCTATTAAAGATCTTCTGAACTGGATGTTTAAAGGAACTGACTGTAATACTGTAGCAACATAAGCGTCCTTACGCTGTACAATATTATAAAGAGACGGATACTGTATGACTAAAGGCGTCTCCCTAACCATGTATCCTCCCAATATTATAAAGGGACGTATATGAATTGGTGAGAATCAATTCGTTGGAGCAAGGTGGGATTATTCAGTGTATTACTATAGCTCAATTATCTGCGCAGCCTACGACGGATACAATTTTGAGCATGGATGCTGGCTCAGCCAGAGGCCCAACTGAGCGAAGCAGTCATGTACAGGTAAAGGAAAATCAAACGCAGCATCGAAGCACCTCGTATATATATGCGTGTACCCCCAACCCTGTAGTACGCTAGAAAAAAGCAATACAAAGTATAACAGGTGCGACACGCACTTGTGGCCAAACCACAAATCTCCGATCTGTTTGCTCCGTTCGCGTTACGCCAGTCGCCGCAAAGAGTTTCGCCGAAATGATCGATCGAATCGATCAGTCTAGTTAGCTTCTACAGGCTCTCTTACGTACGTATAGGAGGATCCGGCCAGATGCGTAGTGTGACTAATCAATCAAGTGCTGGTTGGTTAGCTTTGCACTTGTACGTGTCGTTCCTGGAGGCTTGGGTCTAGAGCTTTAAATCCAACAAAGGCTTTGCGTCTCAATGTGTTGAGAAGGGAGTTTATGTACAGCCCTCAAGTGGGAGTGATGACAACGCACATTCCAGCAACACGGTAGCACTACTCGTAAACTAAGCACCCCTGCTCTAGCCCATAGCACTGCCTGTGACATGCTGACAGTTTAGTGATTTTATGTATTTACATAATGCAGGGAAAAAATGGGAATAGTAGTAGAAAGTTAAGGCAATATAGAGTAAGAGAAGAGATGGTTTGAGTTAGGGAGGTTCACTAGTAGTAATGACTAAATTGATAGGTTCTAGAATTATCAAAGTTGACTTGATTGCCCCATGGTACTCTGAACTCACAAATCCCCAAACCATAATAACACCACAGACTCCAGGGCTAAAAGTCAGCAGGCTTGTGCACTCATCTACTGCTGTAGTGCTAGACGGCCTTTTAGGATTTTACAATAGTCTATTAATTTGTTACCATGCCGGTTAGTTATAAATTGTATGTAGTTTCATAGTTCCGACTGTTATTGGTAGTTCGGTAATGAACTGAAGTTGAATTTCATGAATTATTTATCTTCAATAAACAAAAGATAAGACAACAGAAATTTGTAATACCCTGATCAGAATGCTAACCGTGCAAGTTCTTCTTTAGGAAACGCAAGGGTCCGGCAAGCTACTTCACGTCCAGCCGACTGTACTCCTGTTTGACTTGCAACCCCGGAAATTGATCCCGTGCTCACTGCAGCTTACAAACGACACGGATGACCACATGGCTTTTAAACTTAGTACTACAGAGATTGTGGACTGGTCGGAGCACTTCATGGCTAGGCTGCCGCTATATGGCATTGTGCCGGCGCGATCCACTTACACCCTCATTCTGACAGTGTTGGAGTGGGAGGTACCAGACAAAAGATTTTGCGATATGATCCTGCAGAGCTGCAGGATCTGTATATCAGCGTATAACCACATCCGGAAGTTCAGAGACAAACCTGAATGTGAGCACTTCTTTAAAGTTAACAAGACAGGGAATGCAGTGCACGAGGTGAAACTGACAGCCTTTTTGTCTCTAAAAGGACAATCAATGTCTTCCAAGGTGAGAAAACAACTTTTCTTTCTGCTCATCCAGAGGTTTATATTTATGCATACTGACCTGTTAGTGTTGGCGTGTTTGCATTGCTTATGGCATGGTCATCATTTTGCAGCCCACCGGGCCAGGCATCAGGGTATCCATTTCTCCTCATTTTTGTTTAAGCACCTTGCATATTACTTGTTTCTAGTTCATAATGTGTGTGAATGTATCTTAACCATACATAGCCATTGTTTAATCAGATCTTATCCATGCATGAACCGTGGAAAACTCTGTATTCTGTGGACGCGCATCCGACCAAGCCATGGTGAGTGCACCGTGGCCTTGAAGACAAGCTCTTTAAAATCTTTGCCAACCAATGAGTTGTCTATTTTTCCCGAGAATGTAGAAAAGCATGCACAACAGACGGTCTACTGACAAAATTTCATTACCTGTGTATTACAGGATTATAACTGGTCATGCCTGTGGACATGTTCGCATTTGGAACCATGAGACACAGGCAAGCAACTTCATATCTTCAGAGTAGCACATAATTAGTGTTAAAGTTCTAAGTTTTAACTAGAAATGAGCTCCCTTTGTCGGGGAGTTTGCATGCACACCTTTATCAGGCATAAGTTAGCTAATGAAAGGACCCATGAGAGCGAGCAATTGGGATGAACTCCAAAGACACCCTGTTATACGGACCGCCTTTTGTCCCAAGCAAGTTGGGGTAGGGTAGAGATGAAACCAAATAGAAACCTATGAGAGCCTATTTTTTTTATTTTTTTTTGGAAAAGGAGGATAACCCCCGGCCTCTGCATCAAAATGATGCATGCAGCCATCTTATTAAAATAAGTGCATAAAAAGGTCTGAAGTTCAAATCTGGTTCACAACCGGAGCAAAACAAAGGAACATAATAAGGTGCCACAACCGGCGAAGTTAGCAACAGGCTACGATGCCTATACACCTAGCCTATTATTAGCTCGCCATCCAAATCGGTTGAAGATAACCCGTGCTACTGTCTCCCATCGGTTGCACCCAGTAACCAAAAGCTCCCTGGAGTCCGCATGAGTAAGTAACGACCACGTACGGATCCAAGCAGTAGCTCTGTAGATAACCTGCAAAAAGTTGATAAAGTTTTTCCGGTTAAAGATAATGTCGTTCCTGTTGTTCCATATAGCCCAAAGTAATGCACATATTCCTATCCGAATATGTCTCGCTATGTTTGGTTCCATTCCGTTTAGCCACGTCCCAAATAACGTGTTAATGCAAGTTGGAGGATTAATGTTGAAGGCTATATGTGTCGTACGCCACAACAGTTTTGCCAACGGGCAATCGAGAAAGAGGTGTTGTATAGTTTCATGTTGGTCACAATAGCAACAACGAGAACTACCTACCCAATTTCGCTTAACCAAATTATCTTTTGTCAAGATCACTCCCTTGTGGACAAACCACATGAAGATTTTAATTCTAAGCGGAACTTTAATCTTCCAGATATGGAGGCCCAGTATCAATTAAATCCAAGTACATAGACTTCACTGAGAAACGACCACTCGTTGATAGTTTCCAATGAATGGTATCTGACTGGTCAGAGAGTTGAACCTCCATCAACCTACGGACCAAGTGCAGCCACGAATTCCAACGTTCCCCCACCAAAGACCTCCTGAATTGGATATTAAGGGGGACCAACTGTAATACTATAGCAACATAATCTTCCTTACGTTGTACAATATGATATAAAGTGGGATATTGTAGGGCTAAGGGCGTCTCCCCTAACCATGCATCTTCCCAGAATCTGGTCCGAGTTACCATTGCCAATGATGAATTTTACCCTCTGAAAAAAAGAGACTTTCATCCTCATCAATCCTTTCCAGAAAGGCGAATCACTGGGCCTAGAAGTGACCTGGGCCAAAGTCTTAGATTGAAGATATTTATTACGCAAAATTTGTATCCACGTTCCCTCAGTCTCAGTAGATAATCTGAATAACCATTTGGAGAAAAGGGACTTATTCTTGACTTCTACGTTCTCGATTCCTAACCCACCTTGGTCTTTTGGTCTGCAAATAATATCCCATCTGGCCAACCTGTATTTCTTCTTAACCTCATCGGATTGCCAGAAAAATCAAGATCGGTAGAAGTCTCATCTTTTCCGTACCCCTACCGGTACTTCAAAGAAAGAAAAGAGAAACATCGGCAAACTCGTCAACACCGAGTTTATCAGCACTAATCGACCTCCATAGGACATAAGCTTGCCCTTCCAGCAGCTTAGCCTCTTTTCGAATCGATCTTCCATGCACTTCCACTCCTTATTTGTCAATCGGCGGTGATGAATCGGAATCCCTAGGTAACTAAACGGTAGTGAACCCATTTCACAACCGAATAGTGGTTTATATGCGTCTTGGTCCTCTTTGGCTCTACCAAAACAGAACAATTCGCTTTTGTTAAAATTACTTTTAAGTCCCGACAATTGTTCAAATAAGCAAAGTACTAGCTTCATATTTCTAGCTTTAGCGATATCATGTTCCATGAATAAAATTGTGTTATCAGCGTATTGTAGTATGGACACTCCCCCATACACAAGATGCGGGACTAGTCCGTTTACTTGGCCATTCTCTTTAGCCCGACCGATAAGGATTGCCAACATATCCGCTACTATGTTGAACAGAACGGGGGACATAGAATCACCCTGTCGTAATCCCTTATGTGCCTGGAAATAATGACCTGTGTCATCATTCACCTTAATCCCAACACTACCTTTCTGAATGAAGGAATCCACCTGTTTCCTCCAGGCTTCATTGAACCCCTTCATACGTAAGGCTTGTTGGAGGAAGGGCCATTTGACCTTGTCATACGCTTTCTCAAAATCCACTTTGAAAATAACCCCATCAAGTTTTTTCGAGTGAATTTCGTGAAGAGTTTCATGTAGTACCACAACCCCTTCTAGGATGTGTCTCCCAGGCATGAAAGCCGTCTGAGTTGGTTGTACAACCGAATGGGTGATCTGCGTCAACCTATTCGTGCCAACCTTTGTAAATATTTTGAAGCTTACATTGAGCAGACATATCGGCCTGAACTGCTCAATGCGCACAGCCTCCTCCTTCTTTGGCAACAGCGTTATTGTTCCAAAGTTTAGATGGAATAGCTGTAGATAACCATTAAATAAATCATGGAACATAGGCATAAGGTCTCCCTTAATGATATGCCAGCACCTCTTGTAAAATTCTGTCGGAAATCCATCCAGTCCAGGAGCCTTATTGTGTTTCATTTGTGAAATTGTTCAAGCACCTCTTTCTCGATAAACGGGGTAGACAAAACCTCGTTCTCGTTCGTATTGAGCTGAGGTATGTCACCTATTGCGTGCTCATCCAGCGACACAAAATTATCTTCGGGGGCCCCAAAGGGCTTCTTGTAAAAGTTGGAGATGTACAATTTTAGGTTCTCATGCCCTACAATCGTACCCTCGTCCTGTTCTAGTTGTATAATTTTCTTCTTTCTATGCTTCCCATTTGCTATCATGTGAAAGAACTGGGTGTTGTCATCACCTTGGACGACCTTTGTCACCTTGGCTCTGAGAGCCCATTTCATCTCTTCTTCTCTAAGAAGAAGTCGCAATTCTGCTCAGCCTCACTCTTAACAGTCCGATCTGACATATTAAGAAGATTAGACTCAACTTTCAAATCTAATTCATTTATAAGATTTATAAGCCTCTCTTTCTCCACCTTGTATAGTCCACTCTGATTCTTGGCCCAACCCCTCAGGAACTGGCGCAAGTGTCTAATTTTATTTTGCCATCTATCAACATTGGAGGTGCCACCACACTCCTTGGCCCATTGGGCAGCAATGAGATCCATGAATCCTTCCCTCTCGAACCATCCTAGTTCGAAAGAGAAGTTATTCTTGTTGCCCACATGGGTCGCTTCCCCGGAATCGATTAGTAACGGTGTATGATCAGAAATTGCTCTATTTAAAGCTTGTACCATTACTAAAGGAAACTTCTGCTCCCACTCTGTGCTGGTGAGCACCCTGTCCAACTTCTCATAAGTTGGAACCGGCATAGAGTTCGCCCACGTGAACTGTCTCCCAGTGAGGTCAATTTCCCTCAAGTCGAGACTCTCAATAATCGTGTTAAACATGAATGACCATCTTCCATCGAAGTTGTCATTATTTTTATCATCTCGCCTTCGAATGATGTTGAAGTCCCCTCCCACAAGGATAGGAAGCCTTTCATCACCACAGATTCTCACCAGATCAGCGAGAAAATCAGGCTTAAACTCAGGTTGGGCTGCACCATATACAGCCACCAGAGCCCATCGGAAGCCATCAATCTTCGACCTCACCCGAAATTTGACGGCAAAATCTCCATACACCACATTAATCACTTCTAACGACTCACACTTGACCCCAAGTAGTATCCCTTCGGACCGACCTCTTGGGGGCAAGCAGTGCCAGTCAAACTCAACTCCCCCTGAAATGGTGCTAAGGAATTGAGGCGTAAAATTATCTCGACCCGTCTCTATTAGAGCCATAAAATCTAATTTATGCTCTATCGATGCTTCCGCAAGGAATCTCCTTTTAGCCAAGTCTGCTAGACCTCTGCTATTCCAAAATATCCCTTTCATTTTTCATCGTGGAATTTTTTCTTTTGTCTGACTCTCGCACTCCTACGGACAGCCGATGTAGGATAAACCTTCCTCTTCCAGGATCGTTTTGGTTTATCCTGCATCACCTCAATGTCCTCATGACTCGAGGCAGGCTGAGTAATAACCTCTGATTGCAGAGGGGCCATATACCCCTCTGAAACCATATCCTCCTCCTCATTCTCTAGCTCCGAAGTGGGAACAAGATCCTCACAAAGGCTCTGTAACGCCGTGACCCCAAGAATATTAATATCTGAATCATTCATAGGTTTCACTGCCGCGATGCTTCCGATTAATTCTAAGGCTCTATCCGCTTCTAAGTCTAACAAGTCATTAACCGATTTTGCAATTTCCTTTCCATTAGTACCAAGAGATATCCCTAAGTTGCTAGCATTGTTGATTATTTCAGGCTCTGAAAATGTAGGATGGAACAACTCGTATTTACTGACATACCTGTAGTCGCTTCGATGTCTCGAAGCTTGGCGGCCCTCATAGCATGCCCCAACTGCAGGTCGTCCCACTACTAGGAGAAAGCCTACTTGTAGCGTTGGAAATACATATAGCAGTAGCGCTGGGTCCAGCGCTACTGCTAACGCGCTACATCTAAGTTGTAGCAGTAGCGCTGGTTAGAGAAGCGCTACTGCTAAGTACAGTTA
>CBMN010754290.1:0-11406 GCA_000582825.1 Hordeum pubiflorum
TAATTTTTTTTACTCTTGTTTCTCAGAAAAAAAAAAAGACTCGAGAATCGGTACTGCTACTACTACTTGGTGCACGAATGCTTAACTATTTACAGACTTGGCCTACTGGAGTACGTTGTCGCTGCAGTGCAGATCGATCTCAAATCACCCTTGCTTGCGGTTGCGGGGGATTCATCTCCACTCCCGCCCGGACGATCGCCGGGCCTGCAAGGAGACCAAGCAAGCAATCCAGATGCGGTTAGATCTTTATTCAGATTTCAGAGCACAAACATATATAGTAGGAGGTTCAGATCATCTCTTGCAGTGCACATCCAGCAAATGCACTTAGCGAAATTAACACTTGAACACAACAGAAGGAACATCCTTCCTTGAATCCTTGGCACAGATGAGTGGAGAAGATTGTACCTGCTACTGGCACAACTGGGGCGTTGTTGATGGCCATGTTCTTGCTCTCCATCCAGCAGCAAATCGCCTCAATCAGCACGTAGAAAGCTGCCACGACCAGCCCGCCGCCGACTATCCCGAACACCGCGGTGAGGACAGGGTGATCCTTCATCAGCTTCCCTGCAGCCATTGCCGGTGTCCACCGTGATCAGATCGAACTATTTCCCACGACTCTCTTCTACTCCACTTTGCAAAAAAATCCGTCCTCCAGAGCAGCTACTGCGCCTCGCCAGAGACTCCGACCAAAATGACCGGAGACTCACGTCCATTGAGAGAGTGCCACTTTTGATGCAAATAGCTTGTGCCTCTACTTGAATTTTCAACAGTCGTCGATCCATATCACTAATCAACCAGGGGACTAATACTTGAATACACACTTAGCATTCATCATTGGTCATGCTAATTTTTCATCATCATTACTAACAAAACAACAATACATGGCATACTGCACTTTCAATCTCCCCTTTTGGGCAATTGATGATACAAAATTAATGCTCGCAAAGAGACGTAGTATCAATTTGGAAAATCCCCTTAAATCGTAGTATCAATTACAAATGCTAGTAATGTATACATGATCAAGCGGCATTGCAAAGGATGTCATGGCAAGGTTTTGAGAGACTGGATTCACATACATAACACGAGTTAACAATAAGCACAACGTACACAACATCCTTAAGTACCTAGCCAAAGCAAATAGTCTCACCACCATACGGAAGATAAACATATATCCTGGGTAGCATGACACCCACAAACACATAGTCTCAAACGCTTAAATACACGGAGTACATACTAATAATAGATTATAGCGAAGACGAAGAAGAGGAGAGCCGGCAGTGTGCTCTGCTCACCGATCCTGTGTGGCAGGGGCGCCCGCACCGGCGCGGTGGAAGTGGCGGCCGCGTTGGCGACGGCGACGTCGAAGCGCAGGTAGCAGTCGAAGCCGACGACGGCGCCCGCCACGCCGTCGCGCCATGCGTCGAGGCCCCAGCAGCAGGTGTCCCCCGCCCGCGCCCAGTTCCGGGGGCACCAGGGCCAGCCGCCGGCGCAGGTCTCCGCCACCCGCGACGAGTACTGGACGCACCACGCGCACTCCTCCGGCGTGCGGTCCGGCGCGCACTGTGCCAGAACGCGCACCGTGCTGTTCTTCCTGTAGTCGCTCGCCGAGGCCGTCCAGTCCTTGGCCATCTGCATCCTCGCGCTGGTGGCCACGACCGGCCCCATGCTCCACGCCAGGCCGGCGAGGCTCTGCAGCTCGTAGGAGGTGCTGGTGATGACCGCGTCGGCGCCGGAGATGAGGCGCGCGCGGAAGCCGTCGTAGTTGGCGAGGAGGCGTTCGCGTCGGCGTAGGACGCGAAGCAGCCGTCCGTCCAGACGCCGGCGCGGTGACCGCGGGCGCCGCAGGCGTCGGCGAGCTTCTTTGCCGCGGCGGACAGGCACGCGCGGCACTCGGACGGCCCGGCGTACCCAAAGCAGAGGCCCCGGACGAACGCGAGGTCGCGGCCGATCACTCCGGCGGACCGCAGGGACGCGAAGCCCGTGGGCGCGGCGGAGGGGAGCTTGTCGAGGAGGGCTCGGACGTTGGCGCGGAACGCCGTGGCGTTCTTGGCGCTGCTGGCGTTGGCGGCTGCCGGCGCCGGCGCCGGGTGGCACTGGACCAAGGTGGGGGTGACGCGCGGGCGCTCCTCCGAGGCCGCCGCGGCGGCGACGAGGACGAAGAGCAGGAGGAGGAGGAAGGGGGGCGTGGAGCTCGCCATTGCCGCTCTCGGTGCGTGCGCGCGCTGGTGGGAGCGTTGGCGACTGGCGACGGTGGTGCTTGTAGCAGCGAAGGAGGACTGAGCAGACGAGACGCGTAAAAAGTGCAGATGGAGCTGCTGCTTTGGCCGGAGCCTTCCGCGTAGCTTCCTCCAGTACGGCGAGCCCAAAACTGGCCATGGATGATGGCGTCTCAGCCTGCTCCCAGTGAAGACAGTTGCTATTCCGGGCGTCTCGTCAAGTCACCATGCCACCCACCTTTGACCCTTTGAACATGCATGCAATGGCAGCGTGAAAAGCAGCAAGGGCTTGAGATGGAAGAGATTCTGGCTACAGAAAAGAAAAACACTCGAGATCAAAAAAAATCTCATCAGGAATTTCTCTTTCAGATGGCTCCTCCTAGCCAATCACAAGCAAACCTCACATTTATCTATGTAAGCAAAGCATACACACTTAAATTGCGTTGCCATGGAATTTCATTTCCCCTGAACCGGGAAACTGCACTCCCACTAAAATGAGTGATCACCAAATTGACCCAACCCTTGTTTAGCTGCTTCAAAAATCTTGAAGAAATCAGAAGAATAAAACCAAGATTTCAGATGGTACCATCAACAAGAAACAACCAGCAACATCCTCCTGATGACTCCCTGAACACAACAATAGAGAGAACATGGACAAGCAGCGGGGCTACCAGAAATCTACAGGAGTTGGGAACGAAGATACAACATATGCAAAAGGCCCTTCGAGGATGGGCAGCTCGGGATTTTGGATCGGTGATAAAACGTACTGCTGAAATGCGCAGAAAACTGAGCGCTTTGTGGTGTGGCAGCCCATCAGCACAGCAGCAAAGGGACATCAGGGAGTGCTCGAAGGAACTAGACGAGCTGCTTCTGAGGGAGGAACTAATGTGGAGACAACGATCAAGGGCCACTTACTTGCGAGAAGGTGACCGTAACACAAAATGGTTCCAGAGAAAGGCTACGTGGAGGAAAAAGAAAAATGACATAACAAAACTGAAGGATAGCACTGGAGTGTGGAAGAATGACAGAGAAGGGATACAAGGAATAACAAAAGATTTCTTCCAAAAGCTATATGAGAGGGATAGTGACGTTCAACCCCATAGCATTTTAGAGCTGGTCAAACGAAGAGTGACACAGGAGATGAATGTGGAGCTGATCAAGCCCTTCACGACTGAAGAAATTAGTAATGCATTATTCCAAATTGGCCCGCTAAAGGCACCTAGCCCGGACGGTTTCCCAGCCCGCTTCTACCAGAGAAATTGGGAAGTTCTCAGGGATGATGTGATCAAAGGGGTTCTCAGTTTCTTTGAGGATGGTATAATGCCCGAAGGACTGAATGACACAGTGATTGTTCTCATTCCGAAAGGCAAAGACCCTCAATCGTTAAAAGATTACCGACCAATCAGCCTTTGCAATGTGTTGTATAAGGTGATCTCAAAATGTCTCGTCAACCGACTTCGCCCCATATTGGATGAGATCATCTCCGAAACATAGAGTTGATCACTGATAATGCCACGATCGCCTTCGAATGTTTCCACAAAATACAACATAGCAAGAATATGCACAATACCCACTGTGTGTATAAGCTGAACCTAGCGAAAGCCTACGACAAGGTGGACTGGAGGTTCCTAGAGGAGGTGCTTTTAAAAACAGGTTTTGATAAGAAATGTACGGGATGGATCATGCAGTGCGTATGTTCAGTCCGATACTCAGTCAGATGCAATGGTGAATTATTGAAACCATTTATCCCATCGAGAGGACTTCATCAGGGAGATCCCCTCAGTCCCTACCTTTTCTTGTTTGTGGCGGATTGCCTAGTCAACCTCATGAAGAAAGAGATAGATGAGGGGTTTTTGATGCCACTAAAAATCGCCAGAAACAGCCCGGGTATTTCCAACCTGTTGTTTGCGGATGACAGTTTGATCTTTTTCAAGGCGACGTCCAGACAAGCTATTACCATCAAGAAAGTGTTGACAGATTTCCAGAGAGGTACGGGCCAGTTGTTGAGCGAGAGCAAATATTCCATCCTATTCAGTGAGCTATGCCCGGAGGAGACCAGGGAGGAAATCAAAAGAACCTTGGGAGTTGTGTCATCTGCCTTTGAAAGCAAGTACCTGGGCCTCCCGGCTCCGGAAGGGAGAATGAAAGATGAACATTTTCAGCCCATCATGGACAGGTTTGGAAAAAGGTGCAATGATTGGTCAGAGAAGTTTATGTCCTATGCAGCCAAGGAAGTGCACGTAAAGTCAGTTGTACAGGCACTACCTTGCTTCACGATGGGGGTCTTTCTCCTCTCCAAGGGCTTCTGCGAGAAGTACGAGAAAATGATACGTGACTTCTGGTGGGATGAGGAGAATGGACAACGTAAGGTACATTGGATGTCATGGGAACGAATGACTAGGCCAAAGCGGGCTGGAGGCATAGGCTTTAGAGACATGCATCTGTTTAACATTGCCCTGCTTGCCAAACAGGGATGGAGGCTCATCCAGAAGCCGGACAGCCTATGTGCTAGGGTCCTCAAATCAAAATATCCCCATGGAAACCTGCTGGATACTGTTTTTGCGTTGGACGCCTCCCCGGTGTGGAGAGGGATTGAAGCTGGTATTGAACTTCTAAAAAAGGCATCATCTGGCGGGTTGGTGATGGCAGTAGTATCCAAATTCAACGAGATTAATGGATCCCGCGAGAGGAAGGACTCAAGACGGCAACATTTACTAGAAATACGAGATTACGATGGGTAAATCAGCTCATGCTTCCGAATAGGAATGGGTGGAATGAGGACTTGATTAGGCAGATCTTCCACTCTTTTGATGCAGATGATATATGCAAGATCCCAATACCAAGTGCTGAAGCGGATGATTGTATTGTGTGGCACTATGAAAGAAATGGCAATTTCTCAGTGAGAAGCGCATACAAGCTGGCCGCAGCCATTCATGGTCAGACACACCTAGGACCATCGACCTCGTCGACAAGCGCTACTGATCGGAGCATCTGGGATCTAATTTGGAAAGCGAATGTTCCACCAAAAATTCGGATTTTTGGGTGGAGGGTGGCCACCAATACCCTGGCAATACAAGGTAACAAATGCAAGCGCACGATCATTCCGGATGGCACCTGTGTGATCTGCGGCCCTAGCAAGGAAGACGAGGTCCATGCAGTCATTGCATGTTCAAAAAGCAGAGCCTTGAGACATGAACTGAGGAAGGAATGGGGGCTACCTCCTGAGAAGGAATTCAGATACACAGGGTCTGACTGGCTGCAGGTACTGTTGGGTTCAGTTCCGACAGACATGCGGGAAAAAATCATGCTTCTCCTTTGGCGGTGCTGGCATTTGAGAGACGACTGCGTACACGGTGAAGGTAAAGAATCAATTAGGGGATCGGTGCTATTCTTGCAGAGGTATGAGGAAGAGTGGAAAAAAGCAACACTGAATGTTCTGACGGAAAGAGAAAAATCAGGAGAAACCTTGGCTTGTGTACATCCTAGTATTCCTGTAGAACGGCCCGGACAGTGGCGTCCGCCGGCGTCGGGATGGACAAAGGTCAACTCCGATGCAGCGTTTATCCCTGATAGTGGCCAGGGTTGGGTAGGAGCAGTAGCGCGAGATCATACAGGACAGGTCCTCATGTCCACGAGCAAGGCTCTGCCCCAAGCAGGCAGTGCAGAGGAGGCTGAAGGTCGAGCTGCTTTGGCTGGTCTGCAGGCCTTGGCAAATATGTTCAGAGGCCCGGTGATACTAGAGTCTGACTGCAAATCACTGGTTGAGGCTCTAAATGCCGATGGGGTAAACAGATCACCTTGCTATGGCTCTATCCTAGACATAAAGGCTACGCTGGCCGTCTTCCAAGATCACAGAGTGTCCTTTGTTCCCCGTGAGTGTAACCAATTGGCTCATGAACTGGCAGCGGAAGCGAGACGGGGGGAAGATCAGCTGATCATCGGTGGTGTACCAAGTAGATTAAGGTCCCTTGTACTATCTGAGTGTAACTCGGCCTGAGTCTCTACTCTGGCTCTCTCAAAAAAAAACTAGCAACTGGATACGACGCAAATACAAAATTATTCCATCTTAGAGTTAATGGCGTCGCAGGAAGAATCACATCCACAAGCTCAAGTGGAATGGTGGATGGGTCACGGAACACAACGCCAAAGAGGAAATCATCCAGGAGCACTTTGCGGAGACCTTGGGAGGAGGTCAACCACGACAGAGAGACCTCAACTGGGGTAACCTGAACCTGAGGAGGGTCGACCTCACCGGTATTGATGCACCCTTCTCAGAGAAGGAGGTCAAGACCGCCATCGACCTCATGCCCAACGACAAGGCGCCTGGTCCCGACGGATTCACAGGCATCTTCTTCAGGAAATGTTGGCCGATTGTCAAAGATGATGTCATGCAGGTTATCCATCGGTTCAGCAACCTGCAGCCGTCCAACCTTCACTGGCTCAACTCGGCTAACATCATTTTGCTTCCCAAGAAGGACGCGGGGCTGAAGAGATTGGGGATTTCCGCCCTATTAGCCTCATCCACGCTATTGCTAAGATCATCGCCAAGGTGTTGTCGTTTCATGTGGCCTCATTCATGAACACCCTTGTCTCGAACACGCAAAGTGCTTTCATAAAAAAGAGGAGCATCCATGACAACTTTATGTACGTCAGAAACCTTGCGCGCCGACTACACCGAAACAAGACCCCTTCCTTGCTCTTCAAGTTAGATATCCGGAAGACCTTCGACTCGGTGAGATGGGATTTCATCCTTGACTTGCTTCGACGGTTGGGCTTCCCGGACCACTTTCGGGGTTGGATCGCTTCCCTGTTTTGCACCTCATCCTCACGCGTGCTTCTCAACGGCGTCAGTGGGCCACCGATTCTCCACGGCAGTGTGCTCAGACAGGGAGACCCTCTCCCCCCCCCCTATTGTTCGTCATTGCAATTGACCCGCTCCAACATACCCTTGACGTCGCAACGAACCATAACCTCCTTCACAAGCTTCGAGGTAGGGGATCGATTGTTCGGACCTCCCTCTAAGCCGAGGGCGCGGCAATATTCATCTCACCGTCGCGCGAGGATGTCCACAATCTCTTTGCCATCCTTAGATCCTTCGGCGAGGTCACAGGGTTGTCTACCAACTTAAAAAAGCTCAGTGGTTCCTATACGGTGTGGTCACCTAGACCTGGATGATATTCTACGCAGCTTCCCAGCCATGCAGACATCCTTCCCGATGAAGTACATGGGACTTGTCCTTTCTATCTCGCAGCTCAAAAGGGTCGACTTTCAGCGCCTTGAAGACAAGGTTGCCGCGAGGTTACCCTCTTGGCAAGGACGGAACATCACCACCATCGGGAGGGCGGCCTTGGTGAAATCGGTGCTCACCTTGCAAGTTATCTACCACATCACTCCAAGCATCAACAAGATTGAACGTGTTTTCCTTTAGTCGGCTAGCGATACTACTTCCGGTGCAAAGTGCAAGGTCAACTAGGAGACCGTTTGCCGCCCCACGCAACTAGGTGGTCTCAGAATCCTTCATTTGGGAAAGTTTGCGAGGGCTCTTAGACTGAGATGGCCCTGGGTGGCATGGAAAGACCCGTCAAAACTATGGGTTGGCCTTGGCAACCCATGCACCGAGGTGGATATGAACCTTTTCTACGCATCCACTGTCATCACCTTGGGCAACGGTGGGAAGACACCCTTTTGGGACGCCCCATGGTCGGGAGGGGAAAGACCAAAGGATATTGCCCCTCTCATCTTCGCGGCATGCAGACGGAAAAATTGGTTTGTGAGGGAGGCCATGCGGGATGGTGCCTGGGTGCACATGATTAACCCCTCCACCAACCTTTCGATTGGGCACATTGTGGAGTACATTGACCTTTGGATGCGACTCCAAAGCATTTAGCATGGAAATTTGAGGCAAAGGGAGAGTACTCGGCGACCTCCGCTTATAGGGCACAATTCCTGGGCTCCATGTCCACTACGATGAACAAGACCATTTGGAAGGTTTGGGCACCTCCCAAGGTCAAGTTTTTCTCATGGCTGGCAATTCAAAACAGGATTTGGACTACGAATAGGCTCGAGAAGAGGGGTTGGGAGAACCGTGGGCTATGCACCCTATGCAGGAGGGTCAATGAGACATCGGATCACCTCTTCTTCAAATGCCGGTTCACACTACGCATTTGGCGAATGGTCAAAGTTTGGCTTGGATTGGGGGCGTTGGACATGCACACATGGAGGACGGAGCGCAACATCAAGCGGTGGTGGACAAGCATGTCCAAGCCAAACACAGCAAACAGGAAGGCCATGGCTTCTATCACTATGCTTGTCTACTGGGTCATCTGGAATGAGAGAAACACTAGGGTCTTTCGGAAGAAATCGACGCCGCCATTTTACATTCTAAAGCTCATTCAAGACGAGGCCAAGACGTGGGTGACCGCCGGAGCGAAGCACATGTGCACCATCATGCCGCGAGAGTAGTACTTTGTTGAATTTTTATTCTGATGGGCCAAGATGTAAGGCCAGTTCCTATGTACCAAAACTCTCCTTAATTAATGAATGAGGCAAATCTTTTGTTTCTCAAAAAAAAAAATGCACAACATGGTATCTTTCACCATCCCTTCTTAAATGAACTGGACTTGTTACTACTACTGTGTAGCAGCACCACATTCACAGGCATACATATTCAGGAATTTCCTACACCCCTACCCTATTCCCTACTCCTGGCCTGATACGAGATGCTACAGCCACAGGTTCTGCAAAACAGGGAGGGAGCTCCTCAGCAGGTCTCCCTCCCCCTTGCGCTCATGCATGTTCACCACACGGGACAAAATTACATGCACTCGCACCATATGCTACCGTGGGGGGCAAACCACCACTCTATCAGACTATGGCTGAAATCCCAGCATGATGCGCAGCTCCTCAAGGCGCAGCTCCTTGTCCTCCTTGGAGCCTCCTTTCTTCCTGAACGCGCCGCTGATCAGCCGCTTCTTCCTCTCCTGCAGCTCCAGGACCCTCTCCTCGATGCTGTTCTTCACGATGAGCCGTACCACCTTCACCGCTTTCTTCTGCCCGATCCGGTGCACCCGGTCCATGGCCTGCTCCTCCGTCCCGGGGTTCCACCAGGGGTCGAACAGGTACACTGTCGACGCCGCTGTTAGGTTAACGCCGGCTCCTGCAGCCTTCAGGCCGGCCAGCAGTACAGTTGGGGCATCAGGGCCGACGACCGCAAACTGCTTTATGACGTCTGACCTCTTCTTCACGCTCATGGTGCCGTCAAGACGTAGTATTTTGAAGCCTGCTCTTTTCAGTGGTCCTTCGAGCAGAACCAACATCTTCTGGAACTGGGAAAACACGACAGACTTTGATGAAGGGTCTTCATTCTGCGAACGCTTCAGTAGCTCCAGCAGGGCTTGCACCTTGGAAGAGAGAGGTTTGTCAGAGTCAAGGCTGCCCGAGTCATCGTCATCAGGATGCTGTACCGCCGGAGCAATAAAGAGGTCTTCTTTCGATAGGGAGCGCCGACATATCGGACAACGGGAACTAGCGCTCTTGAGGATTTTTAGGATGCAGGTTTGGCAATATATGTGAGTGCAGCTTGTTATAACAGTTGTAGATGGAGGAGACAAGCAAATTGGACAGTCGAAGTCCTCTCCGTCAGCAACCAATGAGGCAAGCTTCTTCAACAACTCGGGGCTATTGGACACATCTGCAACAAAGATAACAGATTTCTCTATAAGTACAAACAATGATAGTTCCAAAGTGAAAAGCACAAGAACAATGACAGACATAATTGTGTTGCAGCACCGACACAGTAATTCAGGGATAAGAATAACTGAACAGGGACAGGAACAATTGATTTCATCATTCCTTATTTGTTACAGCAGAAAAAGTAACAATATATTATCAACAATAAACCCTGAAAACGATAAATTCCTCCTCAATGCAAACTTCATTTTTAAGCGCGTGTTAAATTGATACCAATCATCATGCACAATATCATTATTTTGTCAAGCAAGTCCTACAATCAACCTAGGTTATTAATAAGGATCACTAGCCCTAAATATTCAACGTAACTTGTATGGGATGAAAAGAAAAGTCTGATTTAATATTTTTCTGAACTAAACTAAGATTTTTTGCCACCCTGGTAGTACCAACAAATTTTCTGCAAGGTGTAAGACAAAGGTAACAGATTTCTCTATACGTACGAACAAATATAGTTCCAAAGTGAAAAGTACAAGAACAATGACAGACATAATTGCGTTGCAGCACGACACAATAATTCAGGGATAAGAATAACTGAACAGGGACAGGAACAATTGATTTCATCATTCCTTGTTTGTTACAGTGGCAAAAGTACAAAATATATTATCAACAATAAAGCTGAAAACAATATATTCCTGCTCAATGCAAATTTCATTTTTAAAGAACAATATTATTATTGAGTCAAGCAATTCCTACAATCAACCTAGGTCATTAATAAGCACTGCCCCTAAATATTCAACGTACCTTGTATGGGATTTGAAAACAAAAGTCTGATTTAATATTTTCTGGATGATAACACCTAAAGTAAGATTTTTTGCCACCCTGGTAGTACCAACAAATTTTCTGCAAGGTGCTAGAAATTTTTTGCTATGCAATGGTCTAGGGATATTACTGCAATAAGAAAATGTATTTGGTAGCTTAGAAAGATTTATCGGCAAAGCCACCATGACTACTGTGTACTGTGGACCTGTGGTAACTGATATCAAGTTCTAGTGAAAAAATAATCATAATCCCTTTGCAAGGTAACTACTCACTCTGTACCTTAGAGCATCTCCAGCCGCGCCCCCAACAGGCCCCCCAGGCAGGACGCCGATTTTCGCCGGTTGGGCCCTTTTTTTGGGCCGGCGACCCCAGGCCGAACCCAGCGCGCTGGGGGTCACTTGGGGGCTCCGGCGGAAGGAAAAGCGGGGCGTGGAACACCACTGTCAGGCAAGATTCGCCCTTTTCATCGCTAGACTCGCCCCTCGCGCCTCGCCACCACGCCGATTCCGCCGCCCGCCTGCCCACCGCTAGAAAAGGCCATTTCCCCGCCGGATTCGCTTCAGCCTCCATCCCGTCCATCCCCGCTCTCTGACGGCCACCACGCAGGCGGGGCACCGGCGGCTGCCCACCCACCACGCCCACAAGGTGTTCGGTGATTTGCCTGTTCGGCCATGGACTCGGA
>CBMN010754299.1:50-10854 GCA_000582825.1 Hordeum pubiflorum
GCCGAAAGGACGCCGGCGGGCTCTGGGAACGGGATCGGGGACAAGCAATGCGCGACACGCGATGTACCCAGGTTCGGGTCCCTCCGAGGGAGGTAACACCCCTAGTCCTACTAGTCTGGTTGATGAACCAAGAGGGCTACAATGGTGCTCCCTGAGCTGTTCGACGAAGGAGGAAGGAGGAGCTAGCTTGCTCTCTCTACCTCTCATGCAAGTGCATGAGTGCGTGTGTTGGGGGAAGAATCGGGCCTCCCCTCGCATGAGGGGGCTCCAGGGGGTTTTATAGGCCAACCCCCTGGCTTACAATATGCACAGATAATGCTAGGGGGGACCCGACTGGCAGTCTCCCCAGCTGGCCAGGGCCCCCCTGGTCGAGCAGTCTTGTCGCCTATAGGACCTGCCGGTTGCGAGGACCATCGTACGTAGGGCCCGCCGTCTGCAGGGTCCCATCAAGGACGGGGACCCGTCGACCGGCCGTTGCCTTTGGTGCGTGCCTGTCACGCAGCGGCATGGGTTGCACCGAGCGGCGGCGTCTTGCGGCAGTCGGCCACGGTCTCCGATACGGCCGGCCACACTGTAGCCACACGGGGGCAGGTAATGGAGTGGGCAGAGGCGTGCCGCCACTGTGCCGCCTCGCCTGGTCGCAGTCGGCCGCGGTCAGCGGTACAGCCACCTCCACTGTAGCCATGCGCGTGCTGACCAGCGGCATGGCTGGAGGCACTGTGGCCGTACGGGCCCCGGTCCGCGGTACCAGAGACGCTGTAGCCACGACGTGTTGATGTGAAAGGCGCTGACCCGCAGGCTGGCGGATCGCCTAGGAGCCGGATGGCTGATGGTTCCAATGCGAGCCGGTCCACGCCGCGCAGCCGACCAGGAGGAGCCGCCCTACGGGGGGTTGCAGGCTGCCTCGTAGTTGCTTTCAAAAGGGGAAGGCACCGGTCCACTTGAGGCTACCCCGGGGTTATCCCCCCGTCAATACCCTTTCTTGTTCCAACATCGGATCAATAAAAAGGAGATATCACTCTGCTACCCTGATTCTCTTTTTCTTCACCTTGCCCGCCGCCCTATTTCGGCAAACTTCGGCCTCCTCTGTCGCGTCTCTGACGGGGTTGTGCAGATTCGAGGTCCTCTTGGTCTGATATATCTCCTCCACCAAGTAGATTTGAAGCTCCCTCATCCTCCACCTCTCGCCACTAACCCTAGCGGCCTGGTCTATCGGCAGAAAAGCTTTAGGTGTAGGAGACTACTCGTTGGAGGGACATCGGCTTCCTCACCGCTTTTCTATCCGACAAACAAGCCGCCCCGACATTGTCTTCCTCCCGTGCTTCTACTCAACCAAGAGACGACGCTCATCCGTGAGCTTAGGTCTGTCTCCTCTCTCTCTCTCTCTCTCTCTAATGTTGTATATTTAGACATTGTTGAGTATGCTTTGTGTTGGATTGGATCACGTGAACTTCTGTTAAATGTCCTTACCATCTTTAGACCAAAAATTGTCCTTACCATCTTTTACCACCGGTCGGCTAGTTGAGTAACATAGGAAAAATAGGAGCACTTCATAAAAAGATTAATAGTGGTAGAGAGGATGGGTTTAGTGGTAAAGAAGATTCTTTTCGTAAATAACTCTTTTACGTTGTAGATTATGAATTTATTGGGTACATGGTAAATTGGTCGCAATTTAAATTGCCAATCAAGAGGATACATTTTGTTCATTTGTAAATTGGTAGTGAACTTGAATTGGTAGCAAAATGTTTCGACATGAATGTTTTGTGTGGTGACACATGAGATTTTTTATAACTTTTGGCGTTAACAGATGATTTGTTGACAAATGAGATTTCGATACCAGTGACTTTAATAGCAAGAGTTTGTCGATGATGCTTGGTGTCCTCTTTCGGTTTGGAGCTGCCTGCCGATGGAGGATATGAGTTTATTCACAGCTCGCCTTCAGATTTCAAGTCGAGGGTTTTCTTGTTCGACTATAACAATTCTAACAATTGGGTTACCGACGTTTGGGCTGCGCGTCAATAACCGCATTTTTTTAACGTTACTACTAGACTTTTTTCTACTGGTGTTAGCTCCGTCACTCCCGCGGCAAGCCAGCCGCAAATGGACGGCTAGGAGGCACTCTCGCCCTCAAGCAACCCAGGGAGGAGGGTACTCCAACATTCTTAATAGGAGTAATGATGGTACATTGGATATTTATGTGGTCCTCAGTATGGTGTTCTCAATCAGTATATTGATCCTCAAGTTTGCAATTCTAGATGATTAAACATGTAAATCTGCACATGCAATTAATTTTTACATTAACATTTCATTAGCATTGTAACCATACATTTTAGTTTATATAACATATATACATCTTAAATAATAAAGTTATTTTTAAAATTCAGCAAAATGATGCTGGTTTTTAATAGGAGAGATGTCACCGAAAGTGTTGTTCTAATCCTAACATGTGAGCTCGGGTGAACAGTAAAAAATCTGTTTTTTTTATGAAACACTGACAAATGTTTTGTCAATGTTTCACATAGAAAAAAATCAGGATTTTATAAATTTTTGTTTTTATTTTTAATGTTCACCCGAGTTCGGATGAGCTAACCGCCGCATCCAGATGGCACATCCTTCTCCGCTTCGGAAAGGGTAGAGTCGAAAAAGTCACCGTACTTCTCCTCTTCCTCAATTATTACGGCTCGACCACCCACTCTACCACCGGTGGTTTCTACGCGAGACGCCGGCGATGACCTCCGCCGCCGCCGCCGCCGCTTCCATTTACTCAGTATCGTCATATGCTCTCTCCCCGCACGCCGCTCCCTTCAACCCCCCCTCGCGACCGGCTTGCGCCCCTCTCGAGTGCCGCCAGAATGGTAACCTTTTTCTGTCCCTTCCTCCAATCCCCACCTTTTTCTTGTTATTCTCCGCCTTGCTCCGATGTTCCGGTTCTTGGCTGGTACGCGCCTTATCGCCCCTTGTGATTGCGTCACGCCGCTCGGCTAATCTCTTTGTGTTCCTTTGTCCGGTTCTTGGGCATTAGTTAGGTTTGCGGTCTGGGGTAGCAGGCCGAGAATCAGTGGATCCTAGCTTATTTGTAGTATCCGGCATACATCATTCCATCCTCTCAGTCACCACTAATTATGACTTTATATCCATGATTATCCCCAATCTGGGATGCTATATTTGTGTTCTTGTTCCACTTCATAACGTGTCAGTCATCTGTTTACGTAGCAAAGCCATTGAGTGTGTATTGCCAATGCATAGGTGATGTTTCTAGGTCAGTGGATGCTAGTTCTGTGGGTTATGCTGAAGAGAAGACATCAAAAGGTACTCACTCAGCGTCACCAATTGCATGTGCCTTGATGAAATCGAGTGGTGCCGTTTATCCACCCTCCACACATGTCATGCACACTGGGCAGCCAAGTTCATGGTCAGCAGTTTGCCTGGATGCATATCCTTCCTCGCCATATGTCAGGATAACATCCAATTATAAGCAGCAAAATTCCTTGACCTCAGGAAATGGGAGCAAATGTTCAACAATGAGGATAGAAAGGCCACCAAATAAAACATCAGAAACTAACAAAAACAGTTGTGGTTCTGGAAGCAAGTTGGTTATAGCAGAAAATTCTATGTCCAATAAAGACAGTGAAAAAGAAACATCATCCCACATTTTACAATTCAATGATCCTGTCGATGGCAAGGACAATTCAAAAGGTACCATGATCTCCTCCAAAGAGGCAAATCCTGTCTTCAGTGCGAGCCCTCTTCACATTCCAACTACTTCTGCTGATCCGTGTGGTGTTTTGGCCGAGGATGTGATGCCAGATCCATCAGAATGTTCTGTTGATTCACCGTGCTATAGAGGAGCTTCAGCTTCTCGTCTGTCTCCATTTGATGTTTTTCAGACACCTGTTATCCAGTCAACTAATCAAGAATTAGAAGCTTTTGCCGTACGACAGAAACAAAGCTCTAGCACTGTTCAACATCATGAAACTCCATCCGAGCTCCAGAGTTTGGTCACCAAGACTAACGACGACCACTGCAAATCCCAGACTGAAGCCGGTGCGTCAAAGAAATCTGGGGCCATAAGTATAAAGGAGACAAAAATATCATGTGGGAAGGAGCTTGAATGTGCAAACCAGTATGCAGCAAAATGTGAACTAGATCAGAAACACCTTTTGGAACTGAGAGACAATTATGTGAAGCGATCTGGTCTGAATTCTGCTGCTCCGGATTTTGTACCTTCAGCGCTTGGGAAATCAAAAATTGGCAAAGGTTTATCTATATTTGTTCAAGTTATTTACGATAGTACCTGATGCTTGATGTTTTGAATAAGCGTTTCCTTCAAATGCACAATGTGATATCTATTTGATACATTACAGGACCCTGTTCTTCAGCAGGAAAGAATATATCGGGAGTTCTCAAGGCGATTGAGAATCTAACTGTGGTATTCCAGAGTAGTTATTCTGGTGATGAAATTGAGCTAGATGAAGATGACTACATCCTCCTTGAATCGGTGATTGATAGTCTTCAGACTTGCCTTCACAAAAAAAGAAAGGTGCGTTTTTTTTTTCAACTTCTTATTTAGCATAGACATTGTGTTCAATTGGAAATACTTTTAGTTGAGCATACCCGCAACCTGCAGCTTGCAGTTTTACTTACGTCTTGCCTTGTTCAAACTATTTTGACATGAGAGAGCAGGTGCACCAGGCTAACCTTCATTATTTTAATTCATTTTTTTCTGATTTCCTTATTGCTTACGTCGAAGTTTGATTGCTTCCACTTATGCCAGATGTTATTGCCTGATTTGTTCTTAGGCGGAATAACTGTAGAAAATATTATTTTGGGTCATGTGTAGGATAAACAGATTATATGGTCTCTGGTGTTTGTGAATTCTACTTGTTAACATTTTCCTTATTGTTGATAAAAGAGCAAAAACTATTCAGACTTACTACAGTATTATGATATTTGCAGTGACCCCATGATAATTGTGTATCTATTGTGACTAGGATCCTATTAAGGGTGCTTCTGACAAGGCAGGGCCAAAGGCTCCACATTCTCAGACTACAGTTTTAAAATCTGACGCAGGAAAATATAATGGTAGTTACATTGCAGATGGTGAAAAGGACATAATTATTAATCATTTTGCTAGTTCTAGTCATATGCACAATGGGTTTGGAAGAAACAGCTTGACACGGGGCCAGGTAACCTTTTCTACTCATGACAAATTACTTGTGTTGTTTCTTTAATTTGCTGAGTTGTTAAACTGTGTGATCCAACAAGTGCAATTTTTCATAGGCGTGTTAAAAGGTCTGGCAATTTTTAGAAAATATGTGCAAAAGAATTTTTCTCCTTGCAAATTTTTTCAGGAAAATGGTACTCCCTCCATTTTTATATACAAGGCCATAAACTTAAATTACAGGTACCAAGATAAAATTTAATAACTATTTTGCTAGTTTTTCTCTCGTTTATCGGGTAAATTAATAGGACACATGCGAATTAGAGAAAATTGAGTGGATGGGAGAAAGTACTAGTTGAATGTGTCATTATCATCCAATGCTTGCATGCGAGTAGTTAAACCATGAGTTGCTAGTATGAGGCAACATCATTAATTTTTGCCTCGTTTACTGTTAGTGGCCTTGTATATATGCAAAATGCATATTTCATTGTGGCCTTGTATACAAAAATGGAGGGAGTTTGACTTTTATGTATCTTGTGATAAGTCTAGCAGTATTGGATGCCACTCACATAGAGAATTAATTTAACCAATTGTTTCTGTTTCACTTTATTGACAAGCAATTTATGATTGACCAGCCTGCACTCAACAATGTCCAAAAGAAGATGTCCTGTGAGGAAGAGCATCCACAGGTTCTTGTGTATAAGAATTTGTGGATTGAAGCGGAGCGTGCAAATTGTGAATTGAAGTACCAGCTGAAACACACTTGTATAAAAGTAGACCTAGAGTCCAGCATGGCTCCTGTTGGTGGGCCAAGAAAGAATTATTCCCAAGTATCTGATTTGAGTACCGGTCCAAGTAATCTGTATGGATTTACCTTAGCTCACCCTACTGCAGAGACATCAGGAGCAAGAAACGGTCAATATCTCCCTTATGCTGGTGACTGCACTCAATCAGGAGGCGATGCCGCACTTAGCTGTTCTTCAAGCACCAAAGGGTACACTGCTCTGCCAAAGAATTTGCAGCATGGCCATGTCTTAACAGGTTTGGAAGAAACTGCCACACATCGACATGCGCCTCTGCCATATAGAGCTTGTCAGGGATTGAATGGAGGCACTTTGGATGGAGTGACTGCCCGCTCATACATCACCGGACAAGATAGCATTTTGCGCAGCAATTCAAAGTACGGATCATCAGACTGGGAGCATGTGCTAACTGAAGAAATCGGGTGGAGCTGAACGACTCTGCCGGCACCGATGGCGGTACCTGTATATGAGGAAGTAGGATTACAGGAAGCCAGGGATTCTGGTTACCTTTTTGTTGCTAACTAATGCTGCTGAAAACGACACTGCTTGGCAAAATGGTGCGTCTCTCATCGGGCGAAAAACAGTGCCCCCATTATGAATCTTCTCAGAAACAATGGTTGTATAAATATGAACTTGTGATCCTACTAAGCATTATCTTGTCCTTCATTGTCATGGTGGGAAACCCTGACTGAGAGATTGTGCATCAGGATTCAGATCCTACGTGGGGCTGCGGTGTGTGTAAGGCCGCTATGTCAGGCAGCTGTGCGCCTGTGTGTGAGGCTTTTAAGCCCCACGGCTGTAACGTGTGAAAGCAGCTAATGAAATGGATAGACTCGATGTACGCGGTTGGTTCACGATAGATAACGTATAAACTCATGTACTTCCTCCGTAAAGAAATAAATATAAGAGTGTTTATATATTTCTTTACGGAGGGAGTAATCAGGATGTACCGTATGTTCGTATCTACGATTACCTGATTTGTTTGGTTCAGCTCAGGATTGGCGGAGTAGAGTATCGGGGCGAGAACAAAAGAGAAGGAATCAGCGCTGCTATTCCAAAGCGGAGGGGACGAGCGGCTTCGATCATGTGAATCGTCACGTCGGATTGCACGGAACTGACGGGAGCGTAAACCAGCCCAAACAAATGTATGTAACGCTTTCTTGAGCCGGTGTAGTCGAAAGACGATACAATTACCATGAACCAAACACGTGCTTTTCTGTTTTCTTTAGCGAACCAACATATGGTTAGAAGGATAGTTGTATCCATAACTCGTTAGGGTTTAAGTCTTAAGTTACACTGGTGCTTGTATTTTTTTGAATTTAGTTTAAGAGATGTTCTCATCAACTACAAAAATGTCTCTTGGAGGTGCTCATAAATATGCATGTGTTTGTTCATAGGAATAAGTATATATATATGTATGAGCGTATGTATTAAGAAAAACACATGTTTTTTTCTTCTATAGAGTAGGTAGGGGAGAAGGCAGGGAAAGATGAGACGAACATACCAATTACCTTCCAATATTGAAGATACATGCCATATACTTTATTTTAAACTGAAAGAAATACATTGTTAAAGAAAGCTGGGCCATCCAAGAATCTTCAAATCTCGGGTGTATATACATAACACAAGGTTTTTCTCAACAACAACAAAAAACATAACACAAGAAGATCATGCTCTCCCTTCGGGAATTAAATCTACATGATCCAGCAAAATGAAGCAAAATTACAGCTATTATCCTTCATCACAGAAAAATAAGCAGAATTGCCTTTTACCAATAAAGTAGCATGCATAGGTGCTTAATTAATGCTTAATTGACAGTCTAGAAGGGCTGCTCGGCAAGCATTAACATACAACACATAACAAATTGAGTTCTGTGAAACACTGCATTGCAAGGACTGACAAGTCCTGTAGTAGCTTAGATGTAAATACTGCAATTTCTTGAAAATACACTACTCGTGCAGGCTGGTAATCATGTCGTGGGAAGTAAATCACGTGGAGGGTTCGCTGTCAAGGCGAATCCTCTTGGTACCAACCTCGTCAGCAGCCGGCACCCTATTCTCCTTTGCTTCCACCGAGCACCTCTTGTAAGGTTTGAAGCCTGTCCGGCGGGATTTCATATTCAGGTGTGACAATTCAATGGGAAAGGAAGCTCTTGGCCCAACCAATGTATCAAGTTCATGGTCCATAACTGCAGCACTCTTGTTGAGGTCGACCGTCACCGTAGTAGCTTCATCTTGCTCCCCCCTGGGAACCACCTTCAACCCTTCTGCTTGTGGAGGAGAAAAGCTTTGGGGAAGCTTTCCTCTACTGAACAGTTTATCGAAAGCCATACGACCCTGACAGCAGAAATGTGAATTAGAAAAGCAGTGATAGATGCTCAAGAGTAACATAGAAATGAAATTCGGCAATGCTGGTAGACTACAACCTCTTCGGAAACTTCCTTCCATGAATCATTTGTGCTTGAAATGTTCCTAAACCTGCGGTGGTTCATGTCACCAGCTGAAGAATTACTGCAACATGCTTGCTGTGTCTTGTCGTTGGCTTGATCTTGGTTCTCAGGAACATGTTCTGCCTCTACATCACTACTTGATGGCGTGTTGGAACCACATGAAGAGCGATCCTGCTTCTTCTTGTTGCCCAAAGCATCACTTGTTTCAGCTCCTGTGGCAGGTGTTGTCTCAGCTTTATCAGCCGGAGATATATTTAACTCAGTGTGGGGAGACACCTCTCCTTTTCCACCCTCATCGGACCCAGAAGACGCTACAACTATCATAGCTTCAGGTCGACCTTCCTCCTGAGCTACTTCGCATTCCTTTGGTGCGTTGTCCACTGGGCAGTTCTCTGTAGCTCGCTGAACACCCGCTGTGGGAAGGGAAGCAGTAGGAACTGGGACAAATGGAAAAGCCATGGGGGGAGCAAAAAGAGGGAGAAGACCTTGTGTTGCCCACCATGCCGAAGCCGCAGCAACTGTAGCTGCTACCACAGAAGCCATGCTCGGAGGAGAACCAATATGTCTTCCTTGAGCATTCTCAGCAAAAATTCCTTGATGTGGATCAACAGAAATGTTGCTGTCTGCTGCTGGCCAGTATGATGCCGCAAGCCTTGCGGCTGCGTGTACTGTGGGGTTTGATAACAACGTGGAAACGAGCATGTTGGAGAAGGTGGATGACATATTAACAGAAGACCTGTAGGCATCTTGGTTGCAGTGGCATTGCATCGTTGGTGCAAAGCCTGCATAGTTGTGGGGAAAGGGCTGCGCTGTGGAGCTGCTGCCAAATTTTGGATCCACCGGAAGTGTTGGATGGATGTAGTCCATGCTTCCATTAGCTCCTCCCACTTGATCATTTGTTTGATCAGGATGACTTCCTTCAGTTTCAGGGTCTGGAGCGCCAGTTGCCCCAGTCTTATTCATTTGGTAGAGTGGAGCACTTGAAGCATGTTGACCCGTGTATGTTGTCTCCACAGTATTTGGCTTCAACTGCATGTGTTTCATTGAGTTATCCAAACAATCTTCATGAGAATGGTCGTGTTTAGCACTGATGTGAACTCTGTTGTTCCTTTCCATTTCCTGGTCATTAATATCTTTTACATCCTTCCCCACATCAATGGAAGTAGATTTCCTTTCCATGGTTGCCATATCTTTGATTTCTGTTTTAGTCGGTTCAATTCCCCCAGAGACACCATGATTTGAAGAGCTCTTGTTAGAGGAAGAAAATGAGGCAGATGGCGCTTCTCGAAAGATATTAATAACTTCTGAGCAACTGCCGTTTTCAGACAACTCCTTCCTTTGAAGTTTCTGAATGCAGGTGAGTTCATGTTAAAGAAAAACTAGTATATCAATACATACATCAAGGATAGAATAGACAGAACTAAAACCAAAACATATAGTACTACAATGGTATTTACCTGAAGAGTTCCATTGCTTGCCATTTGTGCATTGCTATTGCTCAAGCTTATACTTGATTTTGGGACTTCTCCGGTGGGTGTCTCAGAGCTGAGACAACCTTTTCGTGGATATGGACAGTTAGGTTTTCTTTTAGGCCGTGGTGGAGGTATGTCTATATCATGAGCTTGTCCTGGAGAAGTACCATTACTGATAGCTTCCTTTTCCAACTGCAATTTCCCAATTAGTTAGATACAGACAGATAGTGGTGATAAACTAGAATTGGGAAATTGAACTAACTATCATTGCATAGAGCTACGGTTACTAGGTTTTCTAGTGTCCAAAAAGCTATCATCTTTGAAGGTAACTGAAAGCAGTCAGTTTCTAGAAGCCACCAGTAGCAGGAACATCCACTTTGTAGTGATCAGATTTTTGCCCCAATTCACACACTCAAACCAATCAGGAATCGGTTGGAAAATGTATGAGATTTCACAGAGAGAGGATGATCACAATGGCAAGTTTCTTTACAGATGAGTTCCTTCAGAATAATATGAGGAGGCACTGTCTTGTGAAAGAACAATGTGTGAAAGAGGCAAACTCAGAAAGTATCAGACATGAGAAATTTTATGCCTATTAGCCAAGTTACAAATCCATTGATGCTCACATAAGCTTATTTGTATGTTGTGAAGAATCATCAAGATTATAATCATATAAGATGGTCCACTATGGAGATTGGAACCATAGAAAACATGCCATGATGCATGGTGCAACAGATCTTCTGAGATCAACACTACAGAAAACAATGTGCACATGTTCCTCACTAGCGATCTCGTTAGTTATAAGAACCTAGTGTCACACAACTAATCATCTTCCAGTTATTTTTTTCTTGCTAACATCTTCAAATTTTTTATCAGAATCATCAGCTTGCTCTTGAGATACAACAACAACAACAACAAC